>CM058041.1:96556395-96661760 GCA_030169165.1 Centaurea solstitialis
TCGAATTTTCCTGGACATGTGTAAGGGTGCCAAGGTCCATGGTCACATCACCGGCAAGTCTAAACCCAATGGTGATGATGATGAGGACTGGGAGGCAATTGACTCCCGCATCAAATCTTGGTTCTACTCTACTTGTGATGCAAACCTTTTGCAAATAATCTCGAGCGATAACTGTACTACTAAAGACCTTTGGGATAAACTTGACGAGTTCTTTCTAAATAATAAGATGTCTCGAATGCTTCAGCTACAAGAGCAATTCCGTAACACCAAAAAGGGTGCCTTGTCCAATACTGATTTTTGTCACCAATTAAAAAATCTGGCTGATGCACTTGCTGATTGTGACTCCAAAATTGATGATATAGAACTTGTCATGCAAATCCTACGTCAGTTACCTCCCTCATATCACAGTATTGTAGATGTTATCACCAACACCAAACCCTTTCCCTCGTTTCTTGAAGAGAAAAACATGCTTCTTCTTCATGAATCTCGTGAAGAGTCTCTTGAACCTCATACAGATCCTCCTCTTACCTCTTCCGCTGCCTTATATTCATCTGCTCAAAATGGAAAACCGAAAAATAAACCTAATAAAGGAAGGAATAATGGGCGTCCTGCTTCCAAAGGGGGCGGGGGTAATACTAATGTTTCCACAAGTTCCCATTATTTTGCAGGTAACCAGGGTCACTCTCAGGCCTACTTTGGGGATTCTCCTCATGCTCCACCAGCTCAGCCAGGCCTTCTTGGTGCACCGCCTGTGCACTCCTTTGGGGCAGGGGCTCCTCAGCCATCCCCGACGTTGTTCAGTGCTCCTCAGCATCCCTCACCGCATACTTTTCATCCGTCGCCAGTGCCGTCATCTCCGTACCTTTACGGGCAACATCAGTCTCCACACTCAGTGCCCGCTCCATCTCCGTACGGCCAGCCCATGCAGCCGTCCACACCTGTGCCACTGCCTTCTCAGCCTTCCTTTGGTGGACATGCCTCTCAGTTCAGTCAGCCGCAGTATACTGATTTATCTTTTGTGTTTCAGGCTATGTCTGTTCAGGCGCCTCAGGACAACAACTTTTACATGGATTCGGGTGCAACCAGGCATATGACATTCAATCAAGGTACAATGCACTCTCTAACTCCTTGTAACTCTAATTTCATACAGGTTGGTAATGGTGCTATGGTTCCTGCCAGATACATTGGTCACTGTACTTTACCCTATTCCTCTTACCCTCTTCTTCTTAACAATGTTTTAGTTTCTGATAAACTCATCAAAAACCTTATCTCTGTTCGTCGCTTTACCATAGATAATTCTGTTTCTGTTGAGTTTGACCCTTTTGGTTTCACTGTGAAGGATCTTAAAACGGGGTCCTTTCTCCAGCGTTGCGACAGCGATCATCATGATCTTTATCCAGTCCTCCCTCCTGCACCTCGGTCTACTCTTGCCTCGCTAACGTTGCTGTCTCATTTGACGTTTGGCATAGACGGCTTGGTCATCCGGGTGCTGCTATCTTCCAGTTTCTTGTGTCCCGCAAGTTCATTGCTTGCTCTAGTCAATCTTCTACTTTATGTCATGCGTGTCAGTTAGGAAAACATTGTCGTTTACCTTTTTCTTTATCTACTACTAAAACTTCTCGTGTGTTTGAACTTATTCATTCTGATTTATGGACTTCACCTGTTATTAGTTTGAGTGGTTTTAAATATTATGTTCTCTTTTTGGATGATTTTTCTCACTTCTTATGGGTGTTTCCTTTACGTGCTAAATCTGAGGTGTTTGATGTTTTTAAAACTTTTCGTGCTTATGTTCTAAATCAATTTAAAATGGACATACAGCTTTTTCAATGTGATAACGGTCGTGAGTTTAACAACCAACCCTTCCTGGATTTTTTTAAAACTCATGGCATCAAAATGCGTTTTTCTTGTCCCTATACGTCTCCACAAAATGGAAAAGCTGAACGCACTATTCGCACCATCAACAACACTTTTCGCACGTCCCTCATCCAAGCTTCTCTCCCGCCCAAGTTCTGGGTTGAAGCTCTTCTTTCTTCGGTTCACACCTTTAACCTGCTTCCGTCCACTACCATCCAGTACAAAACACCGTTTGAGGTACTCTTTGGATTCTCTCCTACCTACTCTCATCTGCGTGTCTTTGGCTGTCTTTGCTATCCAAACACCGCACCCACTGCACCTCACAAGCTTGCCCCGCGATCCTCTGCCTGTGTCTATCTTGGGCCAAGCACTGATCACCGTGGGTATCGCTGTCTGGATCTTATCACTCAAACGGTAATCATCTCGCGTCATGTCGTCTTTAATGAAACACATTTTCCTTTTCCTGATTTTCAGCCTCACCCCTCCTCCGAGGACTACGACTCGTTTGATGTTGATGATTCTCCACCTTCTCTAACTCCTATTCCTGATGCTGTCGTAACTCTACCTGAATCTAGTACTACTACCTCATCTTCTTCCTCTGCTGAGCCTTCTCAGCCACCTGCTCCGGCTACTACCTCCGGCCATCCGATGACCACTCGATCGGCCACAGGCTCCCTTAAGCCTAAACAGATCTTCAACCTTTCAGTCACTAGTGACATTTCTCCCATTCCTCGGTCTGCTGCTCAGGCCATGTGTGACCCTCATTGGCGGGCAGCCATGGATGCTGAAATGTCTGCCATTATTTCTAACTACACATGGGATCTTGTTCCTAAACCCTCTGATGCTAACATAGTTGGCAATCGTTGGCTGTTTCGCCATAAGTTCGACAGCAATGGACGTCTTGAGCGTTACAAAGCCCGTCTTGTTGCTCAGGGTTTCTCGCAACAACCCGGTCTGGACTTTGACGACACTTTCAGTCCCGTTGTCAAACATGCCACTATTCGCACGGTTCTTAGCATCTCCATCTCCCGCAACTGGCCTATTCATCAGCTTGATGTTAAGAATGCCTTTCTTCATGGTGATCTCACTGAGACTGTTTACATGCGTCAGCCTCCTGGCTATGTAAACAGTTCTTTTCCCGATCATGTCTGTCGCCTACGCAAGGCTCTTTATGGCCTTAAGCAGGCCCCCCGTGCGTGGTATCATCGTTTTGCTGTCTTCCTTTCCTCCTTAGGTTTTCTTAGCAGTAAGACTGACACCTCTCTTTTCACGTATCATCGTGGATCTAACACTATCTACCTCCTTCTTTATGTCGATGACATTATTCTTACTGCCTCCTCTCCCACTCTTATTTCCATGGTTATCTCTAAGTTATCTTCTGAGTTTCCCATGTCTGTTTTGGGTCCGTTATCCTTCTTCTTATGAATTGTTGCGTCGCGTAGCAAGTTCGAACTCTTTCTTTCTCAATCTGCCTTTGCTCAGGAGATTCTAGCACGAGCTGATATGGTCTCGTGCAATCCCTGCAGCACTCCGGCTGACACCAAAACAAAGCTTGCTGTTGATGGTGAGCCTGTTCCTGATCCCACCTTATATCGAAGCCTCGCTGGTGCCCTGCAGTATCTGACCTTTACTCGTCCTGATATTGCCTATGCCGTCCAACAGGTCTGTCTCTTTATGCATGACCCGCGTCTTCCGCATCTCAATGCGCTTAAACGCATTCTACGGTATTTAAAGGGTACTCTGTCTCATGGTCTTCATCTTAAGGCGTCAGCTGTTGATCGCTTGGTTGCTTATTCGGATGCCGACTGGGCCGGTTGTCCTACCACACGTCGGTCCACCTCTGGGTTTTGTGTCTATCTGGGTGACAATCTCGTATCTTGGTCCTCCAAACGGCAGCATGTTGTTTCCCGCTCTAGTGCCGAGGCCGAGTATCGGGGGATAGCCAATGTAGTTGCTGAAACTGCTTGGTTACGAAATCTCCTTCTCGAGTTGTGTTGTCCTCTCTCTCGTGCCACTGTTGTCTTTTGCGATAATGTCAGTGCCATGTATCTAGCATCTAACCCTGTTCAGCACCAGAGAACCAAGCATGTGGAAATAGATTTACATTTTGTTAGGGAGCGTGTTGCGATTGGTCATGTGCGTGTTTTGCATGTTCCATCTGCTTATCAGTATGCTGATATTTTTACAAAGGGTCTACCTACGAGTTTGTTTCTAGATTTTAGAGATAGTTTGAACATTCGTTTACCTCCCGATCAAACTACGGGGGTGTGTTAAATATTGTATAGTTTAGGGGACCCTCTTGTATCTTTTGTAGCTATATATTGTTATCAATACACGCAACCCTAATTACGGGTTTTCCACAATCTCACAATACACACACACTAAAAGAATTGGATTTCTGAAAATAAATGTTAGAGAAGATGAACATCAATCTATAGATTTAAATAACTATTACCTATAATATGAATAAAAAGAAAAATAGTCAATCGCATGTATTCTAATTAATTAATAACTTTTCTAAAATACGTTTAATAATTAAATTAAGCCTTTTATTAAAATCATTTAGCATATTTTTATTATCTATAAATCAAAATAAGTATAACTTTGACTACGATAACTCACATTAACACACTTAGAATTATTATACTTTGTCTACGATAACTCACATAAACACACTTAGAATTATTATATTTGTTTCTAATAATGGAATATATTGAATAGTTACTTAAAAATAATCAATATAATTAATTTTAAATAATTGATAACTAACATTAATGTATATTTTATATCAAAATTGAATTAATTAAAAAAAATTATAACTATAAGTGTGATTAGAGTTATAATTGTGAATAATCTAACAAATGCTTTTAAAATATTCTCTAACTAACCCATTTTAATAAAGTAGTTATATGCATAAGATATTATAAAATAAACTAACTTTGTGTTTACCAATTAACATCTTAACAAATTTAGTTTCTAAATTCTAAACCCAGATTAGTTAGATATTTTAAATTTTCAAAAGTAGATATTTTAAATTTTCAAAAGTAAGTATCACTTCAAAATTCACACGTAAATCAATACGATTTTTCTTATTAGAAATTAGTATAAAAAAACAATAAAGTTTAGCAGCCTGTGTGGTACAATGTCGGCAAGAAATGCCAAATGTTGAGACATATTTCTTTGAGTAAACTACAAATTCGGTCCCTGATACTTGTAACACTCTTGGTCCTTATAGTTTTAAAATTACAAATTTGTCATTGCATTATGCAAAATTTATTAGATTTGGTCCTTGCATAGTTGCAAATATCAATCACGAAGCCACCTAAATCTCTCACCTCTTGGTTCTCTTTGCTCTTAACCGGTGAAGAAACGAGAGGAGGGTTGTATTTTTATTAAGGAAGACGAAAAGGGAGGGGAAGGTAGACTGACTTACGTACATCTAGTTGTGGAGAGGGATATAGTACTCATTATAGAAAATGATGAAAAGGAGTGGACAAGTTCATGGGGTGGGAGATGGCAACAAAAGCGGGTGATGCCAACAATGACAAGGAATAGGATGAGTATGTTCGTTCATCAGAGAAGATGACGAAGGAGATGGGAAATTATTGGTTGTGTCAATTTCCTCAAGCATCATCACAAGATTGGAAAGAAAGGGAAGATGGTAGAGCCCGAGCCCGACGAAAAGCCCGGCCCGGTCTGACCAAGGCCAAATCCTAGCCCGCCAGGCCTAGTCCGGTCCTATTTTTGGAAGATTTGAAAGCCCAACCCGGCCCGGTTCAGTGGCAAAATCGTAAATTTCTAGAAACTTATAATCAATTATTTGTATTTTAAAACTTGTTAATATAGAGTTATTTGATTTGGATGTATATAATTATAGTCAATTACTTGTATTTTTAAACTTATTAATATCGAGTTATTTGATTTTGATGTATCTTAAATTACTATAATTATAACAATTTTTTTTTAGTATATTTGTTTTATATAGTTTAGTTTTAGTGGTTTAAAATAATTTTGTTTATGATTTAAGTTTATAAAATAATTTAATTTATAGTTTAGACTTTGGAATTATAAAATAAATCTAGTTTATATTGTATATTATTATTATTATTGGAATTATAAAAATAATTGTAGTTTTATAAGTTAGAAAAAGAGAAAAAAAACTGTTTTCAAGGCCTAGGCTTTTTTTACCTATAATGGGCCCGTGTATGACATTCAAGGCCCGGCCCGAGCCTGATCAATGCCCGGTGAAACCAAGGCCCGAAAAGCCCGTTCTTTATAAGGCCCGGTCAAAGCCTGGCCCGTCTCGATTTTTGCCCACCTCTAGAAGATGGTGACAATAGTGGGTGAGAGATGGCAACAATGACAAGGGGCAAGGGACTGCTGTGTGCCTTTACCGGAGATGATGATGAAGAGATGGGAAATTGTTGGTTGTATCTACTTCCTCAAGCATCACACAAATTGAAGAAGGGGCGAGAAGGATTGGCACTCGAGATGACCGGTGTACACGTTTTGCTAGTGGGTGTTATATATATATACAGAATAGTATATACAGTAGAAACTCGATAAATTAATACTCGATTATTTAATAAACTCTTTAAGATAATATTTTTTGCCGGTCCCGACTCGGGGATAGGGTGCTAAATTAATAATTCGCTAAAATTATAAGATAATACATTTTTGATAATTTCTTTAGACCCCATATAAAATATAAATTAATAATTCCTTATATATAGCATATTACATGAATGATTTATGAAGGTTTCTTGAAAAATGACTCAATTGTCTTTTGTTTTTTGTTGAAATCAATTTCTCCTTGAATCTCGTCTCTAATTTTCCTTAGCATGGTAAGAACTTCTGGTGTTGTTTTCTCATAGCTCAACATTCGAGCCCTGGGGGACGCATTCTGGAGGTACGGGGGCTTCGACCCCGGGCTGTATGCTTTAGCAGTCGGGCTTCGGCCCAAAATTGCCGAGGATTAGTCTGGACCCAATGTGGTCTGGGATACCTCTTTCAAAAAAAAATGTTCAATGTGATTGCCGCTTTAATAGCTTCGTTTCGCGAAGGGGACTCCATTGCAATTGCTTTTGAGTGAGATTTGGATTATCCTTTTTGTGCTTGCATAATGCTCTTCGAATCTCGTCTGTCATTGTTGTTTTTTTTCACACCTTTAAGATGGGAAGCCATGTTGTGTGTATGATTTGTTTGTGTTAACCTATTTTTATCTTGTATTTATATAGAAAATATTTTTAATGTCCATAAAGTGATACATTGAACACAAGAAGCATAATAAGGTGGGAGATTGAAGGTTTCTTTCAAATTGGGCCGTTCATTTGATATACATGCATTGTATACAATAATTAAGTGGAAGCTTGAAAAGTGTTTGTAAACTAAGTATTCTACTATAAATTAATAAAATATTAATTAATATATAAACTAATAATTATTAATTTATCGATTAATTAATAACTCTTTTAATTAATAAATTTTGATAGTCCTACGTGTATTATTTTATAGAGTTTTTACTGTAGTCAAAGCTTAATCAAATGAGAAATCTATTAAAACAAAATAGCTTAATTTCTTTATTTAATGGAATCTATTAAAAATACTCTTATACAAATATTTTGAATGAATATGTTTTTTCAATTACTAATGCTTTTAATATTAAAAGATAATGTTTGTCTTTTAATGTATAAACCATCAGTATATTTGAAAAGTAAATTAGTATGGTTGGATATGTATATTTATCCATTTTGTCATTCATCTATTAAACTATGCAAAGTATGTAAAAAATATATTAAACATAAAAAAATAAAAAAATTCATTCAAAAGTACAATAACGAGAAATTAAGACTTTATATCAACCTATAAAATTCAATTACATAATTTGATTTATGAATAATGAACTATTTCTTCTTTATTTTTTATGTTTTATATATATAAGATTTCAGATTTGTTTTTTAAAAGGCATAACGGTATCAAACCAAATAACGACTATCAAGAACACACATGTACGCACGCCTTTCCGACAGCATTAAATATCTAAAGACAGCCCACTACTTTCTCATATTATTCGAGCATCCATGCCATTTGTGAATAATGAGCATACAATAAATAATGCTTGTAACTTTGATTTTGTTTATAAAATGATATTTATATTGACACTATTTTGAATATTAAAAATAATTTTATTAAACAAAAGTAAACATATTACTATATTAGGTTTGGAAGTAGTGATCAAGTGGGGGTCCATAAACATAACATGATTTTTTTGGAGACAGAAGAACCCAAGACCAAAATCAAAGTAGGGGCAATAATGATGTGCAATTAATATGAACAACAACCATATATGTTTATTATATCTCTGCTATTTTTTTAAAATAAAATATATTGTGTAATAAAACCAATATTTTAGGATTTACATATTTATTTTAACAGCCTTGTTGCAAGGCAAAACAATACATCAAATTACAAAAGGAGGCAAGAGGAAATATTGGCTAAACTTTCTAAAAGAGATGGAATCATAGAAAGAACCATTAATAAATTACAAGAGTTAACTAAAATGAGACAGAGTCGGGTTAGCAAGAACACGACACTAGAAAGTACAAACAACGAATCTCACTAGAAACTAGCCATCTAACCCTTGACCCCTACACGACTCCGTGCACGATACGTTGAAGTTTTTTGCACCTTTTGAGATCCATTGGAAGAAAAGAAGTTGAAGAGTAAAAGGTCGGTCCACTTGTTAAATTTTTCCACATGAAAAGGTTTGGTGGTGCGATAGCTCCAAATCAAGTAGAGAGTTGTCTAATTATCGCCTTCGAAATAACGTGAGAGTCAGCACAAGCACAACCGATCGACTCCTCAATTGAGAATGATGATGTAGGACGCCACCCCCCACCAACTAAGACACCCTTCCATAGTCGAAGGGGCTATGAACAATTGATGAAAACAATGGTCAATGGTTTCAAGCTCATTGCCACAATATGGATAAAGGAGGGAATGAAGATCAACACTTTTATCATAAAGAATTGATCTAAAATGGAACTCTTCCGTGTCTACGTCGCCAACCAAAACACAAACTTCTTTTGAATTAAAGTACACCATTTGTGTAATGATAACACGATCGGGTACCTACAAGAACTTCGGTTCAACCAACCTCCTAAGAGCGTTTACTGAAAATACAATTATCATCTACAAGCCACAAAATCCACCTATCCGACTCATTTGCTCTCAAAGAAACACTTTGCATCAAAGTACACATGACACAATTCATCCAACTCACCAACAATATCCTTCAAAGTTCCTGACCCCACCCCACAGCCTACACCAAGAATCATTTTTGTCTTACAACTCGATTTTGCACCAAAGCCCCTTTCTCCACCTAAAAAGCTTAGGGAATTTGTCGCAAAGTCTAAAATTCTTCAACCACTTATCCCTCCAAAAGAAAGTATTTCCACATCTCAGGTTCTTTACCAAAAGATCCCCAAAAAAAATACATAAACTCTATAACACCCTTAAGGCTCTTAGGATGCCTCCCCATATATCCACCGAGACCAACCCATGTGCTTAAGGTACAACCATGAGGCTTGAACTCCCCAATCCCCCATCTTCGTTGAAGACACTTTAATTAATGACCCTACATTTGACTATTTAGAGTGGTTTTCCACTTGATCGAAGCACATTTTCAAAGAGAATTATCCTCACCCCGAAAAACTCTCTCGGAAACACTTTCAAGAATTTTGTAAACCAAGCCGACAAACGAAAAACCGAGGAGAAATATAGAGCAACACTATTCAAGACTGATTTTAAAATTTTATAGTTTCATTTATTATCAAAGTTACCAAATCATTAAAGTACATACATGTTAGGCTTGGTATACGTGATTGGACAATAAGTTTCAACAATTATATTCAGTCGTACGATCAAACTATATGTACAACTTGTATAGTTTTGTCATATCCAATCCAATTTTGTCATGTCAAGGCTTGTCTACACACTAAACACTACCTTGAGACTTCAAGATACAATTTTATGGTTATTTCGATGTGCACTTTCAGAATTGATATCTAAATATTGCGAATTGATGTATAGATAAAGTAACTTGAGTAAATTACACTGTTGGTTCTTGTGGTTTGCTCGAAATCTGTATACAATTATCTCAAAACGAGTATATTGAGCGTTCCTATGGTTTGCATCTCGTTACAAGCTAAATCCCTGACACTAATTAACACCATTTAATCAGAGCAAATTGATCATTTCACCCTTTTTGTCTATTTGTACATTATTTTAAAAAAAATATGAATTAACATTATATATATACGTGTGTGTGTGTATATATATATATATAAACCACATGCATGTGTTATATTTTCCCCCTTCCAAACCTCGCCGCTAATGTCTATGCTGAGAACCATCCATAAAGCGTTGTTGCCATGCATACCTCTGCCGAGCAACCACCACCATGTTTGTTCTATTCTCCGCGCCCCCCTCTTATTTCCCTTTATTTTCTTTTACCTCCCACCACCATGACCTCCTTGAAAGTAGTTATTGTTCTTGGTATGTTCTTATCATGTACATATATCCATTCCAGTTTCTCAATGAAAACGTAATAACCTATCTCATGGAGCAACCCTATTGTCGATCATCGGAAGATTGCATTTGCTTGGTGAGCAACCACACCAGTCCCTAGCCAATATACCTGACTCTATCATGTCTATGAAACTTGGTCGCGTCACCACACTAGTCATCTCTTCCGCCAATGCCTCCAAACAAGTCCTCCAAAACAAGATCTCGCTTTCTCCACCTCTAATGGTTATTCCTCGAGGTTATATTTCTCCTCAATAAAGGTAGTTTGTAGTCAATGGTAACTTTTAGATAAAATGGGTGCAAGAAGAGATAAAGGGCAAGGGAAGAAGATCTTGTAGGTGGAGCAGAGTCAAACGTTAAATGGAAGTCAAATGTGCGAATACTTGTCATGATTTAAACAATTTTTTTAAAAAGATTTTCAATTAGTAGCTAATTTGATCCAAAAATAAAAATAAAATCATAGAGAATATAAAAAGAAATCTTAGAAATTGAGAATTTAGAGCAAAACAAGTAACGGACAGAACAAGGCAAGAATTAAACGTTATTACATTCTCTCTCTTTCTCTTGTAAGTAGTGGTAGTATCAAATTCATCACAGAAACAAGCAATTTGGACCTCACCACCACCACCACCACCGACCCCATTTCCACCATTATTATTACTCACCTGTAAATCCAATCTTCTTTCACTTGTTCTTTCTAGCCACATCTATCCAACGAAGCCGATTGCGACTTTTTTTTTTCTTTTTTTTTTCTTTTACCTTTTTCATCTGGTTTCAATAACCAACGGTATATAATATATATATATATATATATATTTCTATTCTTTCCTTTTTAATATATCTATCTTGTCTCAAAGAAGTTGAAAATTGGAGTTGTTGATTTCTTCATGTTTTGTTTACTCTAAGTTTTTGTTTCAAGTTTGATAGATAGATACGAAATGGGGTTGATTTCTGGAATACTGATGGGGACTATATTTGGGATTGCGATTATGGCTGGTTGGAGACAGATGATTAGGTATCGAAGCAGTAAACGAATCGCCAAGGTAAAATCAATCAATCAATCAGTTCTTAGGGTTCTTTTTAATATCTACTACTTGTGATTATCAATTTTGTTGATTGTTAGGGTATTTTGCTTTTTTTTTTTACTTAGGGTTTAGTATAATCTGCAATTGTAACTTAGTTTACTATCTGTATGATTGGAATTAGATGTGGTAGTGATCAAGAAATGGTTTATCAGTGGTTTATTTTCACTAGGATCTGATAAATGGGGATGATGTAAGTCAAAATCAAGAAAGATAAAGTAATGGAGTTGGTGGCCAGACAGTTAATAGATGGTGATGTTTAGGGCTTCTAAGCTGCAATGCCTCTTGAATGGAACCTGATATTATTGTGTGCTTCTGCAAGTCTAGAGTGTAATTTCTTCTTTATAAATGGGACGGGCGATGTTTGACTTTCCGGTTGAAACTACTGAGTTCGGCTTTAATTTGGGTTATTTATAGTCTTTGTTAAAATTTTTATTTTAGTTAAGGATTTTATCGTGGAAACTTTACCAGATTAAGTTTTTTTGAAGATAACTAGATGTTTGACCACAACAGCGAAATTGCATTTCTGTTTGGGAGTGGCGGTATGGAATAGTTTGCAGTTAGATTGGGGTGTGTGGCAGGCTGGAAGCTGATGCTGGAGCTTTGTTTCTCTACATTTATTTATTTTATATCAATTTGTAAACTGAATATACTCGTTTACTGTACTGGAAGCGGTGTTCGCTCTATGGCCGTGTGCTTCGTTCCTGCTCAAACATCTGTAGCATGGCCACTGTATGGCTCTTATAGCATAATGATCATAAAACTTGATTGTGAGAACATAGAGTTATCACTTATCACTCGATGTACATATGGTTTGAATGGTGGGCCAGGAGCTGCCTAAGTCATAGTTAAGAAATAGTGAAACCTATTTCTGTTTAGTAATTATTGGTGGTCGATATGCTACTTGAGTTTTATGTCAACGTAACAATTTGACAGTTGACGTGAGTGTGTTTACTGAATGATGCTACTAGCAATAAAATTTTTGTTGTATTTGTGGTGAACTTTGAGATGGTCTTCTGGGGACTTTGCAACATTCAACTATCTTTCTTTTGAGATGAAATGGTATTGATCTTATTGAGATACTTTGTTTCTTCAACAGGCAGTGGACATAAAACTTCTTGGATGTCTCAACAGAGATGATCTGAAGAAAATCTGTGGTGACAACTTTCCTGAATGGATTTCTTTCCCTGTTTATGAACAGGTTAGCACTTCCAATAAATGTGTAATTGCTTAGTTTAGTCTTTTACATTCTTAACCTTAACATAAGCTCCCAAGTCAACCCTGATTCTTGACCTTCATTTGCTTAGGTGCTTTTATCCATTATGCGAGTTGTGGTTTGCTAAAGTCAAGAATGAATTTCATATCACTCAAGCTTTTATGGAAGTCTTTGAAGATGATTTCTAAGTTCTTTTCTTAAGCTGAAATAAACCTACTCCCAGTTTTATCCCTATGAACTTTTTTGTAGTTTAAGCCATTAAGGAATCTACTGCTGATCCAACTTATTGCCACATACGATGCCATTCTTCATGATGTTCCAATAATATGACTTTTTACATGTCAAGCTCAAGCCTTCAATTTTTTTAAGTTTTGCTTGCTCATTTCTCTTCCAAAATATACCCAATGAGGCTGTGGGATTTTTTTATCAATAAGAGGGGGGACTCATAATCCCCTACAGTTTCAAGGGCATGGCTAGCATTACTCAAGAACTAAACAAAGCAGTCTATAAAGCTCTCGGCCGTCACTAAATTGTGTCTTCGTCAAAGATCCAAAATTTATGTTGTCTCTCCCCCATTTATATGCAGCGTGCACTATAAGGAATCACTAAAGAGCGTGTCTATGATATTTTGTCACCAGTTGTATAGTTCTTGTGTGTTCAATGTGTCTCATCTTTAAAGCTTTGTGTTTCAGGTGAAATGGCTGAATAAACAATTAAGCAAACTCTGGCCATATATTGCAGAAGTAATTTCTCTACCTTGAGTATTTTTATTTTCAACTTTACGTTATCAGATTTCTTTACTTCTTGCTCAGCTTGCGCACTTCATATTCTCATCAACTTTTCCATTCAGCCTGGTAAAGGAAAACAATGTTATCGGGTAGGCAGTAGGGCTAGAAATGAATCCAAAAGAATTTATAAAGCATGAAAGCCAATGAGAAACTATAACGTGCTGAACCGACTCTGTTTTTGAGACATTAGTGATATCTACGCTCTCATCACTAGCCGATCAACTGGTCAAAAAAGATATAACTTAACTTTAATTCTAACGAATAGGATAGTGTCAACAATAAGACTAAAAAAGCTTTAGTATCCTTTTGATGTTCATATAAGACATAAAAAGGTTTCAACTATAATTCTATAAGAAGTTAAATAGTTCTAGTATCAGGTACTTATTGATTACATCTTCTTTGTTCAGTTCTCCACCTTAACGACAAGGAAAGGGATTGATGACTGTTTATGTCTGGCATGACCACTTGATGTAATGTAAAAATAGACATACTCGTTCTCTAGCAGATCTTTTATAAGAGCAATTAAAACTTCGTGGACTTGGAACTCACTGATAATAAATAGACCAAAATTCTAGCTCGATCAGTGAGCTATTACACACTCTTTCAAGGGTGGCTGCTTCTAGGCAAACCTCCTGACTGTCTCCCTTTCTGCCTAACCTAAGTGAGGCAGGCAAAATGGATCCAAGAGATTATATAATGATGAAACCTGATAAAAAACATAAAGAGGTGAACCCTGAGAGTTTTTGGACACTAATGACATCCACACACATCCACTAACAGTGCGGTTCTTGGTCTTGCTTTTATATTTTTTCTTTATATACTGGGTTCTCAAGTTTACTGCATTCCTGGTCAAGTCTAATTTTCTTAAATGCTACATTTGTAGGCAGCTAGTATAATCATTAAGGAATCCGTTGAGCCACTATTGGAGGAGTATCGTCCAACTGGAATTTCGTCGTTGAAGTTCAATAAACTCTCCCTTGGAACTGTGGCACCAAAGATTGAAGGTACTGTTCACACCTCTTACGAATTTCCTTACATACATTGATATTTAAAACGTATTAAGATTATTCCCTCGTGAGGTTACATTGGCGAGTACATAAGTTTTATTGTTCTTGCTCTACCTAACACTTAGCCTATAATTGATGGTGAAGGTAATATGCAAACACACACTTCTCTTTTATGATTTTACGCTGTCTATGTAAGACTCTACCCTCTAGCAAGGAGAAAGTCTCTACCATACTTTGACATACATGATTTTGAAAATGAGTAGGAAGCGAACACCAGGTTAAACTAGAGTGAATTGAAGGAAATGGAGTAATGATGTTGTACTTTAGCATGCCTACAAAGTCAATAATGTTCAAATATAAGGACTTGAAGCTTTTCTTGGTGAAAGTTGGCTTGGAAATTTTGGGCATTGTCTCTAACGTGGCATGGGTTTGATAGGAAATTCATGATGTGGTTGCTTTCATAAGAAGTCTTCTTGTAGAAATGAGAACCTGAGGCTTGACCTTGTTCTATTCAACAATAACTAGTTGGTGCAAAGTGCAGACTATTTCAGGACGACCCACATGCTTTCTAGAACTATGGTAACCATTAGGTACTTATTCTATGTGTATGAAAACTATTGTAATCATAGAATAAGTACCCACAAAAATATATTTTCACATTCTCCTAGGTGGAGAAGCATCTGAGAAACACCAATTCTGAACTGGATATGGCCTATGGGTATGCTCTTGGTTGCTGTCTTGCTGCAGAGTTATGGTTTTAACGTAATTAACTAACTAAGTTTGTTGTTAAAACCAAAAAGTGGGACCATCTTGGAAGGAATGAAGCAGGAAAACGTTAAAGAAATTAGCGTAGAAAAAGATGGTCTCAGGTTAATTTCCATAATGATTTGGCCTGAACGAAAAGATTTAAGAAAATTCCACACAAATAAACATGTTAATATTATTTTTTTTATGTGAAAAAGACTCATAGTCATAATATTTTTTTTACAAGTGCTGATTTAACGCAAAAACTGAACCTAATAGCGGATTGTCTAGACATGGTCATATGTAAATCTGCGTCACAGGTTGACCTGCTCAGGTCTGAAAGTGTTTCAAGGAAACTCCACATGTATGATTCTATATTTTATGAAGCGTATGCCTAAATTGTGAAGCACTATCTAGCGTGTCGCTGCTGCTTAGCAAATAAAAGTACATAACTGACTCACACAAAATTTACTTTTCCAGTTCATATAATTACATAAATGTGCAGGTATCCGCATTCAGAGCCTTAAGAAAGGTCAAATAACAATGGACATAGATTTACGTTGGGGTGGGGATCCAAGTATCATTTTAGGAGTTGAAGCTGCAGTTGTATCTTTACCTATTCAGGTGGGTATGTTTATGATTCAGTTAATTGTCTTCTGTCGTTGTGTTTTTGAGTGCTAACAGAAGATCAATTTTTGCGGTCTGTTCTTGATTGCTACAGCTGAAGGATCTTCAAGTTTTTACAGTCATCCGAGTTATTTTCCCAAATCTCTGAGGAAATTCCTTGCATCTCTGCTGTTGTTGTTGCTTTACTTTCTGAGGTACAATGTATGATTCCATCAGTTTGCTTAACTTACTTAGGAACATCCATGGTTGAAAAAACGGAAAAGGTGTATGCCTCGAAAAGTTTGGATGGGTGAATTTGATGTATCAGAAGAAAGTAGCATCATACTTTTTCATAATGTTCTGTTGATTCTATTGTTAGCTGTGAAACTTAATGCACAATTCTTTTGTTCTAACAAATCTTATAACTTATCAGCCAGAGCCAAAAATCGATTATACATTGAAGGCTGTTGGTGGAAGTATAACAGCCATTCCTGGACTTTCGGATATGATTGATGTAAGTTTGTTTATGATGTGATTGGTGTTGGTCTTCAACTAATTTCGTCTAAGCAATCATCGTGCATGCTAACCTACTTGTTGATGTGTAGGATACTGTAAATACAATAGTTAAAGATATGCTTCAATGGCCCCACAGGATTGTTGTTCCCATTGGAGGTGCAGGTGTGGATACAAGGTATAACAGTTCAATTTAACGAATAAAGCATATTAAGCATAATTGCTTCCCATGTTTTCTGGAGTGACTTCATAGTTTATTTCCGTATCACTTTGCATTGCATCACTCAAAATATTTGAAGATGCTAATTGTGATTTGTTGTTTCCATTTTATGCAGTGACCTGGAACTTAAGCCACAAGGACTGCTCACGCTAATGATCGTGAAGGCAAATAATTTGAAAAATATGGAAATGATAGGAAAGTCTGATCCTTATGTGATTGCATTTATTCGGCCGCTTGAAAAGTTTAAAACAAAGGTCGTTGATAACAACCTGAACCCTGTTTGGAATCATGTG
This sequence comes from Centaurea solstitialis, assembly GCA_030169165.1. Classification (NCBI taxonomy): domain Eukaryota; kingdom Viridiplantae; phylum Streptophyta; class Magnoliopsida; order Asterales; family Asteraceae; genus Centaurea; species Centaurea solstitialis. Next base: position 96,573,305 of record CM058041.1, read on the forward strand.
CTTCAGTTAATTGCGGAAGACAAGGAGACCCAGTTTGCTGTATTTGAGGTTAAGCTTTACTTCTGTCTGTTTTTCTATAGAACCTGATTCTTTCTGTTTTTTTTGGTTCTTAGATGATTTATCCTAACGGCTAACAATAATTTTTGCTACGTGGAATACCTCTTCTTTGAAGTGTTTGAGTTACTTCGCTACTATCTTTGCTACCAAATTATTGCTACTTGGAATACCTCTACTACTCTCAAGTGTTAGAGTTGCTTTCCTGCCTTGAAACCAAGCTGCATGGCATGCATTAGCCCTGTCATGGATGCTTCACCAATATTTTAGATTTATCTTAATTTGCAACCGTTGGCAGCAGGGAACTTCATTTCTGAATCCATCTAACCAAACACTGTCGTCCACATTCAACAAATATCTCTATCACTTGCGAGGTTCTCTGGCTGCACTAAGTATTCCTACAAACTCCAAGGATAAACATGTGTTTCTGGAATGTAGACCGCAAATTTACAGAAAAGATCTACCACTATAAAGCTCGAACTTATTTATCCATGTTTATTGAACTTGATATAAAACCCATCACTACTAGTTATTAATGCCTCTCGAAGAACAGATCAAGGCTACGACACAATTCTCTTTTTTCTTTTCTCACCTAGTTATCAACTTGACACACGCTCAAGATTTAACACAGGCTTCCGCGTCACCTTTTAGTCTAGTGATATGACCAAGACAATAGTGATAACAGTATGCCCCAAGGAACATGACATTTGCCTTGCTGAAATACGAGCCTTGTATATTCAAGGTGGCCTTGTAAAGTCCTTTATATCATATTGTCATCTGGTATGCTACAGATATAGCTATATAGTCATAAAATTCGTTACTCATAATCTATGAATATGTTTGGTGCGTTTGACGGACCAAATTGACATAACAACAAACTTATATGATTCTAACCTTGTAGGACATCCCATTTTGAGCTAGAATTCCGACTTACTACAGCTGATCCACTATGATATTGTTTCTTGATCGGAACTTTGAATCCTTGTAGCCAGATCACTTCTGCAAATAGCCATCTTGTTTGTTTTGAGACCACAACACAAGAGCTCTGATGAGGATCCCTACACAGCTTTTTTTTCTTGACCGGTTCATTCAACTGTATCTTTCACTGTATGCCCAGTATGATATGATATCTGATGGCGAGTAAGATCAGGGGGCTTATTAACAGAATTCACTTGGACCACGGACGACTAACCAAACCATGTGAAGTATCTGGGTGCTCATAAACAATGGAACACTCTGATGCATTCAGAATTTGATACTGTTCTTATGGCAACCTTGTTCATAGCTTTTATCTGGAACTTACAAATAGGCACCTTGTTTGATTTGAGACAATACACAAGAGCGTGATAAGGAGCCTTAAACGGCTGCAAAATTTCTGAATCCAGTTCATGCATCTGTCATGAGGGTTATATACAATAGGGACTGAGAGTAGGGAGGCTGACTATGACTCCACTTAAACCACAGACAAGCAACCAATTTTTGTGTTTCCTAGTTCTAAATTTATATATACAAATCATAAATCTGGTTTTTCCCATGTAAAGAATGAAGCCTGAACACCTAAGGGATCACAACCTACTTTGCTACTTACATTTATTTCCGAAGGTGATATTGAAGTCTTAAAGGAACAACCGTCAAACTACACTTCCTTATCCACCCGTTCATATCAATTTTTGCAATACAGCTCAATATCACCCAAAGTCTTAAAGGGAACAACCGTCAAAGTACACTTCCTGATCTATATAGCTGAACCTTCCCAAAGAGGTGGAAGGCATAGAATGAGATTCTGTTGATAAGATTAAGTTGTCATAAAATTTATGTGCTGAAACTACAGTGGAAAGAGGGCATAGTCTTGTCTGTTCAAGTTTGATTCATTTAACCCTTGTTGATGGTATTTTAATCCAGAGAATTGGTGCTTCTTTAAAGTTGTGCAGTGGTGTGTGTGTGGCTTGTCATGTTCTAAAACAACAATCATTTAGTTCTATAATATTGATGTTATTCTTGTAATCCAAACAGGTTTTGGATCAAGATATTGGGCAAGACAAGCGATTGGGCATAGCAAAATTACCTTGATTGACCTTGAACCGGAAGTCGAAAAAGAGATCGAATTGAAACTGCTACCTTCACTTGATATGCTCAAGATAAAAGATAAGAAGGATAGAGGAACTCTTACAGTCAAGGTATGTAGTCAGCAGTTAGTTCTTCTATACCATTGATTATTATAACTTCACTTCTTGAGTTATGAGGTTGTTTAACAATTTTCTTATTACGACGCCTCAAAATAAATGCTACCTTTTCTTATTTGACCGAGCTTGTATCCAAAATCACCTATTGGTACACAACCATTTTGGTCATTAAGATTCTTTGTAGTATCATGTCATCATCAATGGTTTTTAAATGCATCTTCAAAACTATTAAGTAACTCAGGTGGGTGTATGCAAAAGCTTTGGGATGTGTAATTCCATCACCGTTCGAGCAGCGCAGCATTTGTGCAGTTAGTCTCGAGACTTTTATTGCAAAATTGCAGGGTGTAGTTGGCAATCTGATAACCTTTCAGAAAAAGAAAAAAAACTAGGAGTTGTGTTTTGGTTCTAGTAGTAATGATACCATTCCATCCCCACACCTATGCAAGTGAATAGCATGCTTTTAGATGGAAATTCTTTCTTGTTTTATTGTCTATTTTAGGGACCTAAAAGCCTTTCTTTGTTGGTTAATGACACAATTGATGTGCTCTTGGGTATATTAATTAGTGCCATCTTTATTGCAAGCTGAGACTGCATCAGATGATAGTGAGCAAATTGATAATTTACAATTGGAAATTTTGATGTGAAAATTTAGGTGAAGTACCACCACTTTAGCAAGGAAGAGCAAGATGCTGCGATAGAAGAAGAGAAGAAGATACTGGAAGAGAAAAAGAGACTGAAAGCAGCGGTCTTATCGGAAGCACGATGGATGCCATCGATGGAGCAGCCGGATTGGTTGGTCGGGGTTGGACTAGTGGGTACCGGTATCGGCACGGGAGTTGGGCTTGTTGGAAGTGGGTCGGTGCTGGGGTTGGGCTTGTGGGAAGTGGGGTCGGTGCTGGAGTTGGGTTCGTGGGAAGTGGGCTGGGAGCGTTGGTAGCGGTCTCAGCAAGGCTGGAAAGTTCATGGGGCGGACCATCACCGGAACAAGTGGCTCCAAGAAGAGCGGTGCCTCGACTCCAGTGAACTCGATCGAAGAAAACGGTGGCGCGAAACCACGCTAACCACCTTGAGTTGGTACTAAAATTTGTTGTTTTTATTAAATCACTTGTCTTGTGAACCAAATTGTCTTTTTTCTTTTCTTTTGTTCGTTTTGGTTGTTTAGGATTCTTCACACTGTAAATCAACATTGATGCCCCCCGTGTACGTACTATTTCGTTAATGTGGATACTCAGATAATATGCTTTCAAATGTGTTAATATGGATACACAGATAATCAATATGGGGTGATTTTGTTTGATATATATACATACATAAATATATCATATATGATGATCAAAGACATCCATTTGATTTGAATTGCATGAATACCTATTTACATAAAAACTAAAGCCATTTAGAAACTCTAAAACAGAAAATCTAAATTCAATGGAAATGCATTCAAAATTAAAAGAAAATTTGAAGATTATGTATGGGAACAATTAACATACCTCTATATTCTTCAACAATTGGAATCAAAAGAGGCAGGGAGATTTCATTGAAGCTGCTAATAAAACTTTAGAGAATGCTTAGGGTTTCCTAAATATAGGTTTAGGTAAATTAAATATGCAAATAATTAACAATTTGAGGCTTTTTATTCTGTTATTAGGATTGGTTGGTTTTCCAATAGAATCGGACAAATAGACCTGAAAACCCAGCCCCAATTATAAGAGGCCAATGTAATAAATGTTATTATTATCATTTTTTTTTGTTATATTTGCTGAAGGATCATACTAGCAATTTATGGTTTTAAGGACTGTTTTGTCTTTTCGCTAGAGTGCAGCCCAGATGTTTGAGTTGTTGGTTTATTCGTACATGATACAACACAAATATCAGAGCTCAAAATCAATCAATCATTCGTGTCGTTGAAACCTGGTTTTTCGTATCTTAGTGATTAACAAATACAATATTCGCTTGGAATTTTTTAAAATAAGTTACAAAAAGTAAATATTTAAAAATAAGTTTGTTTAAAATACAAGTTTCATAATGCTCTTTTAGTAAATGCTAAGTTTATAATAAAAATAACCACGTTAAGAGGATGAGGCCTTATAGAATGGGAGGAAAAGAAAGGAAAAGAAAATATTTCTTTTATTTGTTATCTTGAAAAGAAAGGAAAATGAAAGAAATGAAAAGAAACAAAATAATTTTTCAAGTTTTTGAACATGAGCAAAAGAAAAGAAAAAATCTCATTTTTACAAATAAATCATTCAAAAGTATATTATTTATAATGAAAGATTGGATAATTTTGTAATTTTAATAATGTTTTTAAAGAGTTCTAATTTCTTTAATTTACTTTCCTTTCCGCTCCTCCCCCATTTGGAAGGAAAGTTCTCATTATTTTCATTCCATTTCTCTTTCTTGTTTCTCTCCTAAAATAGTTTCGAGAACATGAGTTTTTTTTTTACTTCACTCCCTACCTCTCCCTCCCTTTCTTTTCAATTCCTTTGTAAAATAGTATTTGAGAACACAACATTGGAGATTGTAATTAATAATGGATTTAATTGGTCATGTTTTTTTAAGGGAACCCATTAATTTACAAACTTACAACTAGGAGCGGTTGTGGAAAGACTTGCAAGAACCAGACTAAGTTATGACCTCTTGTCTTCTTCTTGGCCGTCGGACTAATCAATCGGTTCAACTTGAATTTGTAGCTTTCTTTAGAAGTTGGATATGAAGTCAAACGACATGTTTAACTCCGGCCTCTTGTTGCTTTAGATGTCTATTTTGTTTCTTCAGATGTATCTAACATTATGGGTTGTGTCAAAACAATCATATTAGTTTAGAACATCAACTTGACTAATGTCAGGCATAATGAAATATAACTGGAACTAACACAGTTCAATTCAAAAGTAATTAAGTATATTAAAACACATAACATCACAAGAAATTGCACAAATATAAATTCAGGGCCTTAACATGAAAAAACTGCCAAGTTCCATAAAGCGTTAAAAGATTACTTCCCAAATATGATCTCTTTCAAATTCATTCAAGTTTTATGCACCATTAATTGTTATGATATACTCATATTTTTCATGTGATTCTTCAAACAAATCTCTTCTCATAATGGCTACTATGTCGACCTAGCTAGCTTTTCATAAGCAAAGATAGTATAGAGTGCCCATAAAGAAAGCATTTTGTCTATTCTTGAGTCAACAATCTTGCATTGCATTGTAGTGTAAGAATAAATACTCTTAATTTTCTTTTGAACCATAATATTATTTTATCATATCATTAAGGTTTTTTTTTTCTATAGACATTTCAACTTGTAAATAGATCCTATAAAAGTATGTGGTTAGCCTCAATGACAATCTTTACCCTGGACGCCTATGATAATACATAATTAACATAATATCATGTTTAAAAAAAGGTAGACACCATCCTTTGAGGCGTCCTACTGTACCGGTCCTACAATCATCATGAAAAGTCACGATCGTGGCCAAAAAATTGCATAACTCAAATGTGATTTTACACATAATTTTAGCTTAAAACCACAAGGGATTTTACCGTTGATCCTTCTAATTAATATCTGGTTCGATGAACATCTTAATTGTTTCCTTATCTATAGTGTTAATTATAATAAATAAAATCTAGTTATCTTCTATAAATATCCATATCACAATTAACAAACTTTCATCATTTCCATAAATCTCTCATTTGATAATATATAAAACTTCAAAAAATAAAAAACTAAGGAACACTCGGATGTCATTCATGTGAACGGTATGCATACGTGCCTGAAAATAATTGAAGTTGTTTTTTTAGCTTCTAAATGCATTATACATGTATGTGAAGTTGTTTTTTTAGCTTCTAAATGCATTATGCATATATGTGCCTCTCAGACAAATTGCTTAAAGATTACCGTGCATAATTATCACATAAACGATTACGGGGTTTCCCTGAACCTACTATATATAGGGTTTAGATTAAATCTACCATTGGTTGTAACAATTATATTGTTTGCAATTTAAAATCTCTCTCTATTATATTCCATTTTTATGGGATCTAAGAAACGATGTGATTATTATAACACAACTAAACCGGATCATGTCCACTATATTCATATATTTAAAATTCATACATAATCAACCATGTTTCTAAAAGTATAACATTATTTTAGTATCAATTTCAAGAATTCAGTCACTTCTAGAGATACAATATACGTGATTGCATGATACACACAACCTTCAAACTCCGGCCGGCAAGTCCAATGAATCCGGCACCGGTGGTTCCCGCAATCCTCGTTCTCGGTCCACCGCTCGTTTTCAAAGCCTACGAAACCGAGTTTTCGAAGAAATTCAACTTCCTGAAACCATGGGAAAACCCTATTCCTCTGCACCAATTCCTTTCCACCCATTCAGCTGCCGTGAAAGCCATTTTCTGTTCGGCGGTCAGTCCGGTCACGGGCGACATTATTCAACGGCTGCCCGAGCTCCAATTCGTGTTGGCCAGTTCCACGGGCGTCAACCATATCGATCTCCGAGAATGCAAGCGCCGTGGAATCGTTGTGGCCAATGCTGGATCGACTTTTTCCGACGATGTTGCGGATATGGCGGTCGGGTTGTTGATTGATGTGATGAGAAGAATCAGTGCTGGAAACCGGTTTGTGAAGTCTGGGGTTTGGCCTCGAGAAGGAGATTACCCTCTTGCCAATAAGGTTTCTTCATCAACCCTACCTAGCAGGGATGGAGGCAGATCATTTTTTTAAACGGTGGCACCATACAATAAAATTTTTATTTCGAGATTTTTTTAAAATTTTTTTGGTTCATTTAAAGTGATTTTTAAGTTATTTTTTGTTGATTTCAATGAACTTTTAGAATTTTTTTTGTTGAATCGAAAGAATTTTTTGGGTTTTTGGATTGATTTCAAGAATTTTTTTGATTTTATGGTTGATTTTGAAAGAACTTTTCGATTTTTTAGTTGATTTCGAGAGAATTTTTGGTTTTTTAGGTTGATTTCTAGAGAAATTTTAAGTTTTTTTGGTTGATTTTGAGAGATTTTTTGGGTTTTTGGTGCACCCTTTTAAGTTTTGAAAATAATACGATGACACCCTCCGAAATTATACGGTTGCACCTTTACACAATTTTTTTTTACCTCTTGGCAAACGAATCATTAAGTGGCACTTGCTACTGTGTGAACCATGGTACCTCCGTCCATGCTAGCTAGGTTATATCATCTTATCTCTAAATATTTTTGTAAAACTGCTTAATATGTTTTCTGTAACCTTAAGCAATTGTGCGTTCCATAAAATGATAGAAAATATTTAAGCAAATTTCCTATTAATTAGTCTTTTTATATGACATTATATGAAACTAATAAAATGTTTTACTTCAAAAGTATCCTAATCTTTTTAGAATCTTGTTACTCGTATAACACGGTATAACATTTTATTTTATGCTTTTATGTGTGATGTATAATTTGTCTTATAAACTTATAGTCTTAATAATGAAGTTGTAATGTAATTATGTTTATTGACCCAATTTGGTTGTAGTTTGTATTGTTATATTAGATGTTAACATAATTTACAACCGCTTATGATCTCTAGTTGGGTGGCAAGCGAGTCGGGATTGTTGGGCTAGGAAGCATTGGCCTCCATATCGCCACAAGACTCAACGCCATGGGTTGCATCATCTCGTACACTTCAAGAACCATGAAACCACATGTCCCATTCCCTTTCTATCCTGGAATTCATCAACTCGCCGCCAACTGTGAGATACTGTTGATCTCGTGCACGTTAACAGAGCAGACACGTCACTTGATCGATCGAGAAGTGATGCTGGTCTTAGGAAAGGAAGGAGTAATCATCAACATCGCACGAGGAGCAATCATCAATGAGAAAGAACTAGTGGAGTGTTTGACGAAAGGGGAGATCGGTGGTGCAGGTTTGGATGTTTTTGAAAACGAGCCCAACTTTCCAAAAGAACTTTTTGTATTGGAGAATGTGGTACTGACACCCCATCATGGTGCTATCACAGAGGAGGCGTGTCGGAAGCTTTATAATCTCGTATGTAAGAATCTTGACGCGTTCTTGTCAAAAAAAACCTTGGAGTGTGAGGTCTTGGAGACATGAACGACTAAACTTGTTTAATAGCATCGATATATATCTAATTTGTGACATATGATATGTGTGAACTTTACATCTATCCCAACAAAATAGATATTTCTTATTTTTAAGCATTCGTTAAATGTAATATGATTTTTTTAATTTATTTTTATAAGTTATTATATGCACACGATCGACACGTGTCAACACAAAAATAATACTAAGGAGTATGTGAATCTATAGAGTCGCACAAAAAATGGAAGACTTTTGTATCCATTAGAAAGAAATCCAATTCGCCGGTTAAATAGTTATTCTTAAATAAATAATTGCAAAATATGTTTTAATTTGGTAATCCAAAAAGAATCCCACAATTATGGTGTTTGCCTTTTCAAATATGTGACACCCCAAAATAAGGGAAATAAATAAATATGAAAAGAAAAGGAAACGGAAAATAAAATAAAACCACCAAGAATGTGAAGAAGAAACATGAAAGTGGGTCAATTATGACATTAAACGAAAGTGCAAAGTGGATACGAGAGTTTTCAATTACTTGGACTAGAAATGAAAGACAATTTCAGATCATGGGTGAAAATGTATATTTTGCCCAAAGCATTGAAGCCAGGGGGGCCCAACGACATTTTCCTATAGTCAAGAGTTACCGTCAGGTCCAAAGTCAAGGGACCTGTTCTGTAAATATGACAGATTTCAATTTTGAAAAGGACGGGGTGCTGGTGCGTTTTGAGATCTACTATTGGTTATCTTAGTCTTAGTCAACGAAAAAGCCAAAAATATTTACATATTTAAGTAGACAACCGATCCATGAACATTATTATGACTCAAACCATTTCAAAAATGATGGAGATTCAAGAGAGAAATCGGAGGTCGAAAAGCTCCGTTTATCGGCGATTATGGGTACGATACTCGACTAAATCTCGATTTCTTTATATGGTTAGCTTCGATTTTTAGTCCTCCATAAAACCTTAGTAGCCTTATTTTCGAGTGGGTTTTTATCACAAACTTTAAATGAGACTCAATAATGGAAGGTTTTTGTTGAATTTTGTCCCTATGGTTATGGAAAATTATTTTCTAGAGTTAAGCAAAAAGAATTAATGGAAATGATTAGAAAATGAGGGTGAACGATCGCTCTTCGTATTTCCGGTGATAAGTTGTCGGAATGATGCAGATGAGGAGTTTTTCATCGGGTGTTTGGGAGTGCTTATCAACAAAAGTGTTTATCAGCTTATCCATTAAGTCAAAATTTTGTTTTCCTAAAAAATTGCTTATGACTTCCTAGAAAAGCTATAAGCAGTTTCAAATAAGCATTTGCTTTATGAAAATTTTCATATTTGACAGATTCAACCCCTCTATTTGTAAGTTTTATGTTTAGTTCTATTAGTTAATTTGCAAATGAGTCCACTAACTTTAGATTTGTTTATCGCCATTTGTTACGGTTTGCTTTGGTGTATGTGGAAAGCGAGGAACGAGGCGGTGTTCAACAAGGTGCGCATTTCACCGTTTAACATAGCGGATAGCGTCGTCACTTTGGTGTTTAGCTTTGTTGCTCGATCATAGAGATAATTTCAGTAAAGTTATCTGGGCTAAGTGGTTGTGTTGCCCCTTTGATGTCTTGTAATCTGTAGTTTGTTTTCTCTTTCCCGACCTTTCTCCTTTAAGGCTGTGGTTAATAAATCCGCCGGTTCAAAAAAAAAAAAATACTTTAGATTTGTTTAAAATAATCTTGGGTTTTAGTTTTAAAGAAATCAAAGAGTGTTTTTTTGGTTAATTATTTATATTGGATATTTAATCTATTTTGGGCTTAAGTTGATTAAAGTATATAATGATTTGAATTATGTTAAATAACTAGTTATTAATAGCCGGGCTTCGCACCGGTTTATAAACTGTGATAGATTTTATCATAAGTAGTAAGATGAATTTATATGTCAATGGTTATTTAAAGGGTTTAGTTCACGGTAATGTATTCAACTTGTCACGAAAAGTTATTGTATGTATTGGACTTCGATTTTTTCCATTGTATGTATCAAACCTATCAAAACCTATCATTTAATGTATTTGGTTACAAGTTGGATACACTTTCGTGACAAGTTGGATACACTTTCGTGGTAGGTTTTGATAAAATGGAATACATTAAATGGTAGTTTTGATAGGTTTGATACATACAATGGAAAAAATAGAAGTTCAATGCATACAATAACTTTTCGTGACAAGTTGGATATACTTTTGTGAACTAAACCCTTATTTAAAATAAATAAAAAGATTTAATAAATCAATAAATAAAAAATATTAATTTTAAAAGATAAAGCTTTGGAAAAAAAATACCATGTGGTTATCAATAGTTTAATGAAATTAAAAGTTATAATAGTTTATAATTAACTAATAACACAAAATGTCTTAATAAAATAAATAAATAAAGCAAAAAGTAACAAAATGTGAAATATGTAATTTGAGAACAAAAAAATGTATATATATATATATATATATAAAGACAGTCTATTATAAGGACTAAATATGTAATTTGATTAACTACCTAATTTAACAAAGTTAGATGAAGGGATAAAAATGAAATAAACATAAAAATTATAGGATGAAAAAAATAGGTTTTAAAAATCAAGGATGGAAAACATCATAAAAATCAAATCACAAGGACCAAAGTTGTACTTACTTCTAAGAGCACTATTCATAGTTCCTGATAATTGTTATTATTTATAATTAGTTTCTAAATCAACTTATCATTAATTTAGAATATTAATTAGTTAACTAATTATTTTCATAAAGAGGTCTTTATGAGATTAGTTAATTAAGTTAAAACAACGGATTTTAGTGTCGTATTTTGATTAAATGTGATTGAGATGCTTTAATGCTGGACAATGATTTTTATAGTTATTAAAAGGATAAGCAGACATTGATGGTCATTCACAAGCGTAAAACTTAGAGGTTATTAAACTTATTTGTTGGTTTAATAATGAGGTTAAAGCGTCGTATTTCAAGTTAAATATTTGTTAAGACGCTCTAATGTAAAGAGATGGGTTTATACGTTAATAAGTTTAATTATTTGACATTTTAAGGTATCGTCAAGTTTTAGACTTGAGGTTTTATTTAAGTTGGACGATGTTGACTAAGTTGACCAAGGGTTGACTTTTACCTCATTTGACCTACAAGGATTTTAAGGATTGGGGTCATATTGAGAAATTTGAGGCACTAAGAGACCATGTTTTAGAGTTTGACTTTGGGTCGCTAATTGGATACAGTGATATAATATGTGAGTTTTCAGTCAGGAGTTATCAGTAGTCTATCCAGGCCCGTTTCTGACAATTTTTGGGCCCTGGGCGAGATGTAAATCAGGACCCTTTATAAGTACAAAAAATATGATTACAACTTAACAAATACATAAGAAATAACATTGAATTTAAGAAATAGTTATACTAATAATTCATGTAAAACTATTTTTCGAAATATTCTTAGACACAAAATCAATATAAATAAATTGGCAAATCAATTACACTCTATCTTGTTTTTATAAATAGAAGTGTTTTTAAAATTAATATTTAATAGGAAATCAATAATGCAAGAAAAATGATGATAGTTTCGAAATCTTAAATATAATCAAAAGTTAGACCATCTTATAAAGTTGGTAAATTTTTTCAAACCATATGAGTTTTCTTAATTAATAACATGAAATCTAACTATAGCTAAATACAAATATAGAATTCATACGGATTGAATAATCAAGGGTCAATAGGAGATGGATGGTGGAGAATATATCAAGGTTTTCTATGTGAATAATTATAGACTTTGGTACTAGATAAAAACTTAGAGTAACTATAATAAGTAATACATTAAATAAACAATCAATTAGCATTTTACATATTTTATTTTTAAGTTTAATTAAATAATATATGTTTGGGCTCTTAATATAATACAAAATAATATAAGTTCTTTAGATGCTAACAAAACTTATGTATTTTATTTACTAATTTTTTGTAATACAAAATTTTAGAAGATTTCGGGCCCCTATTATTTTTGGGCCCTGGGCGTACGCCCGGCCCGCCTCCTCCAGGGACGGCACTGAGTCTATCTACACGGTCAGGTGAGTCTTCATGAAACTTACACTTGGATGCATACCTATGTACAAATTTTCAGCTATATATGATTTGTATGGTGATATGTGCACATGCATGATGTTTTAGTTTACATACATGATTTGGTGTATTTTACATGTATGTTATTAAATGATCAGTTGCATACTATGTGTTTATTTTGTTTTCAAATAACTCGAGCATGTTGTTTCAGTTGCAAATTTTATGATCAATTTTAATTGGTGACATTTGACTAGTACGTCACATGACAAGTGGCACAACCCCGTAATGGGTGTTCAGACAGGTGCAGGTTTGACAACCCATGGAATGAAGTGACAAAATGACCCATACCTGACAAGACAATTTACGATATATCTTTTCTTTCAGTTTGCATGTTTTTAGAAATTTGCATACTATTTGGTACAAAGTTTACAAGTTGATATGTTAACTGTGAAATGATTTTATTCACACAAATCATGAACTCATTGAGCTTTATAAGCTGACTATAGTATGCATCTCAGGTATAAAAGGTTTCAGGTTGGACAAAGGAGAAGAAGCAAACATAGAGACGCTTAAGATGGTACGAATTGTCGTGAGTTTGCCTTTCTTTAATGAAAGTCTCATCACAATCGATCCCCACATGTTTCAATTTCCATTAACGATGAGACGTGCTTTATATCGTTCAAGAGTACCATATGCACAAAACTTATGGCAAAAAATCCATTGGCAGCGAATTATATTAGCATCAATCGGAATGGGAACCATTTACCAAGTATTTTGTCTAAGCAAAGCATTAAACTCATCGATCATGGAATGATTCCAATTGTGGTCAACGAGCACAATTGCGGGATTAGAAGCGATAGGGGATATGGTCTATGTAACGAGAGAAGGGGTGATTGGGTTTAAACATCCCACTTTTAGACCTAGTTTGCATAGGATGACGGGTACTGAGTAGCTAGAGAAAGGGAAATCAACCGAGACCCCGTTAGTAGCGGCGAGCGAGAGCGAATTGGGGATTTGAAGAAAAACAAAAACGAAGCTTCGTTCCTCAGCAAAGTGTTCATTTCTTTTTCGCCAGGTTTCATTCTCTTTCTTTTTTATTAGGAAGAAGTGCGGATGAAGCAAAGTGAGAATGGGGGGAGAGGTTGGTAGGTTATGTTTGGGCTGTATTAGTAAGAAATGGCAGTGGTTTGGTGTGGGGAACATGTGGTATTTGGGTAATTGTCGATTAACCAAATGAGGGATGATTTGGGGCTGGAGATAGGTTGGCCGAAGGTGGGGAATTGGCTGAAGGTGAAGAGGATGGGGAGATGGTGGTATTTTGGTGAGCATAATGAAGAAAATACGGAGATGGTTCGATGTCTTCCAAAAATGAGTAAGGGGTAGATCTAATCGTACACATATTAGAGAAAAGGAAAGTATTCATTAAAGGTAACACGACGAGGGATGATTAGTAGCATACATACCCTCGGTGGTTTGTCGTGTATCGAAGAAAGACGCATGGGACAGATCGAGGAGTGAGTTTGTGTGGTATTGTGGAAGAGAAGTTGGGGTTACATAAACAACCGAACATGCAAATATGAAAGTAGGTGGGTTTGCGGTGATATAGTAGTTCTGTAGGGGGTTTTGTTGTTTATACCGGTGGAGGAGAGGATATTAAAGAGATTGGTGGTGATGGCAAGAGCATAGTTCTAAAAAGTGGGTGGAATAGATGCGTGTATGAGATTGGTACGGAGTGTGATGTTAATGGTTCGGATAATACGTTCGGCCATACCGTTTTGGGGGGAAGTGTAAGGACACAAGAAGTGGAGTTGCATGCCATGTTTGATACAAAAGGTACGAAAGGAAGAATTGTAGAATTCATGACCATTATTGCATTGAAAAGTTTTGATCTTTTTATCGAATTGCGTGTTAATGTACATGAAGAATTGTAAAAATATGGGAAATACATGTGATTTGGTTTTTAAAGGGAATGTCCAAATAAAATGAGAATAACCATCAAGTAGGACATGATAATAATTGTGACTCAATTTAGAAGTAATGGGTGATGTCCTCATGTCCGTATGGATAAGATCAAAAGATGAATAAGTAACATATAGAGAAGGGAAAAATCGTAAACGACAATGTTTGCCTAAAGAACAAGAATTACAAGAATCATTGGTTTTCAATCTATGAGTTGGGATAGAATTGCTATGTTGAAGTAAATTAAAAACTGAAATTCCCAGATGACCAAGAAGACAATTGTGCCATGCTATTGTAGAGACGGTAAGGAGTGCGGCAGGCGTGGAACTGTTGGACCATGTGATAATGACTCAACGTATATTTCTGATACTAACACAAAATGAACTTCATGTCTCAAATCCACCTTTATCCCAACAATCCCATGATTAACAGAGAGAGAAACTGTATGAGCGAAGTGGGGCAATGTTCAGACCTTGGCAGTCACGACAAGAAACCCATGTTGCTAGAGCATAGGAGAATGAAGGGTGATGATTTCATGAAGAGTAGTGGGATGGACTACTATAGTGAGTCGGGTGACTACTAGAGTAGAGCTTACTATTGCTATCACCTTTACTACTTTGACTTGCTCACTTAGAATGAAGATCAATAATGGGTGAAAAAGAGTTCACACAAGACCATAGAGAGAGAGAGAGAGAGTTTTCGAAGGTGCAAATGAAATGCATGTGCATCATATTGAATGTTTGTACAATAATCAATAGGATGTTGTTCCCAATAGTAAACGAAAACATTAAAATAAAGGACATCCAAAATAATTAAACCTTCCATTAGGGTGAAAGAATGGTGTAGCCGTGACATAAAACATGGGAAACACTAAAGAAAACTCTTTTCTTGGGCTCGAGTATAATATAATTACACCCATACTCATCATCTCATGTTTCAACATATAATCTTATAATCTTTTAATCAATGTGAGTTAGTCAAATTTAACCACAATTCAATATTTTAGAATTTTTAATTGACATTGTGTCCTGTCATATCTTTTGATTCTTACTTTATATATGTGTGTGTGTGAAGATTTACAAATAATTTCATGTCAAAAAACAATACACAAAATAGAAACACTATTGCCAATCGCCATCGATTGTCCCCACCAGATCCACGAACGTCATCGGCCCCTCCCATCCTATTCTCTTAGGCTCTGCCACCTCAACAACCTTCCAAGAGGTCATCCTTCCTATCTTTAAAGATGATCTCTTTCCTATCCCATCGCCATCCACCAGTGACCCCCCTCTCCCGACTATTATCGACAACCCTACCCCACTTTTATTTTGTAAATTAGAATTTCAATTTTCCATTTTCATTAAACTTTTGGAAAAAAAGAATAGAACCAAAAGGAAAATAAAAGGCAATCAAATGCGGGATCCACATTTTTCTCCTTTTTCCATCAAAACATTATTTAGATTTGATTGATTGTAAAATGAATTGAGTAGGTTGGTGGATTAATTCAAAGAAATATTCATTATAGAGTCAAATACCTGTTTTGTCCCTATAGTATGTTGATTTTTATGAATCCGGTCTTCAAACTCATTTATTACATGGAATGACTTATAGTATCTACCTTTTGTTGCAGAGATGGACTTATAATTTTTTCAACCTGTAGCACCATTTGACCATAAGAAACAAATATATGGATATTTTTTTTACAAAACCTACATGTGTCTAGTGGCTACATACTCATCATTTTATTATGTTAAACTCTAATTGTGGTCTTTAATGTTCATGAAAATTCTAAAAGTGAACCTAAACTTTAATAATTCTAAAATCATTCTTGTGGTATAAATTTTGCTCTTAAAGTGGTTTTTGATCATTAATTTTTAATGCATTATTATGAAGAATAAGTACCCTTATTCATGGATCTACATCTAACAAAACGGAGATGACGGACAAACATGGTTACTGTATAAATGTTTATATATTGAATTTAACTATTAAGTAATATGTAATATAGTTTTTAATTTTTAAAAGATAGATAGTGAAATAGGTAAAAATACTGAAACTCCATTGACTTAACGAACAATTTTTAATGCGGTTAGTGACTAAGGACTAAGGAGCACTTTGAGAGCAAAATGCAAATCACAAGAACGATTTCTAAACTTATCAAAGTAAAGATTCCACTTTAAAATTTTACAATAGACCACATATGGTGAATATGAGTTTTATATGATGAATATGAGTTTTATAGAGAGAGAAGTTAATTTGTAAACCCAAAAAAGGTATAAATCGTGTAAACTCATAGTTGTATAGATTAAATCAATGAAATTGGTTCATGAAGTTGTTTAATATGATGAAAATGTTTAATATAATTCAATTTTTGATGAAATTGTTTCATATTTTGGTGTTTTTTTTACGTAAAAATGAAATTGTTTCATGTTTTTTTTCTTATTCCTATGAAAAATTTGCATTTCTACATAAAAACACCGAAAAATGAAACAATTTCATCAAAAATTGAATTATATGAAACATTTTCATCATATTAAAAAATTGAATTATATGAAACATTATATGAAATTGTTTCACACGGTTTATACCTTTTTTTGGGTTTACAAATGAACTTGACTCGATACACACACACACAAATGCACATTCAAATGCAAACTTGCAATTATTGCACAGTTTGCAATTATTGCACATCTTATAAACCAATCTCAACAATCCATCAAGTAAATTTATATATATACAGGGTCAGGTTCAAATGTAAAGTCATTTTTTTTGTGAACGTGAGGACAACCGAGAGCGCCACGTGGCATATTCAGTTTGAATATTCATGTGTTATTCAAACTGAATAACACTGAAACACTGAATGCAGTGTTATTCAGTTTGAATAACATATAATATTCAAACTAAATATGCCAGGTGGCGCAATTTTAGTGGTTTTCATGTTCACAACCAAAATTGAGTTCACATTTGAACTTTCAATCAAATATATATATATATATATATATATATATATATAAGAGAGAGAGAGAGAGAGAGAGGGAAAGTTCAAATGTGAACCAATTTTTGGTTGTGAATGTGAGGACAACCTAGAGAGCGACACGTGGCGACTTTGAGTGTGGTCCCTCTCTATAATTCAAATACACCTTGGAATTAGACAGAAAAGGGTTGTAATTAATAGACAGAAAAGGGTTGTTTTTATTGTTGTTTGTAGGTAAAAGTTGTTCGAGAAAAATTATAAGTAATCCTTATTTAAGTATATAGACAAGATTTGAGCCATCTTTGTGTATTTTAAACCAAAAAACAAAGGGTTTTTTGAGTTTGATATCGGTTTAGTTGTTGATCATGAATTCATGTCAATATCATTTTGTTACTTTATTTTTGGGTTTCGTGATGAGATTGTTTGGACCTTATGAAATTAAAACACTTTTATTTGTATAATATTTATTTAATACTAATTAAATAATGATCAATTGAAGAAGTCATATTTAAAAAATAGAAGAGGCTAAATGCACCATTTAATTTGCTATATACACCTAAAAAGATGAATTACTTCACATACATGTTAACATCAAAGATCACTTTTTATATTCCAATACATTTTTATCAATTCCTAAGACATTTACACCGTTAATAAATTATACATATAGCAACCCCTTAAAAATACGTTAAGAATTCTAGAAAATTTTAAAAATAATAAATATCACACTCATTCATAAAATCCAAACCAGGGGCCTATTTGAAGCACATATAAAATATATTCATGCATGCATTGATGGGACATCAATAAAACATTAAAGAGATATTTCTATCATCAAATCAATTAAAAATAGAAGAAAATTTATTTTCTTCAACTCATCAAAAGGTATAAACTTTTTGAGTTTTCATTTTTTTTTTATAATTAAATAAAAAACACTAACAAAATGGTATATAAAAAAAGTTAAATTAAATTTTATGTTGTGGGTATCTAATCTCATGATGACTATCAACATAAAAATCCAAAATCTGTAACAACTTCGATAAATTTGTTTTGGATTTTAGTAAATTGTCTCTTTTGTTAAATTATAACTTGTTTCAATGCTTTTGTTTCACTGTTTTTTCATTTGTTTTGTTACAAAAGATGATTTTATTTTTTCTTTAGAAGAGACGATGGTCATGACAAGTTTTAATTTTTGGGAAAATTTTAAGTGTGTACCAATGGACAAACGTAAATACAATACATATTGCTTGCTAAAGAAATCATTTAATTTATAATATGATAATATATGTATAAGACGAGAGTCCAATAAAAAAGCTCAAAATCCAATGTCTCATTCCTCTTGTATCAATCATACATAAATATAATAATGTTTTGTTTAGTCTATATTCATTTCATTTAGCAATTTGATGTTTCTGTTTTTCTTGAACGAAATGTGACATGATTAATTGGTTAAGAAAAAAATGATATGGAGCTTTGGAATACCATATTTTTATGTAAGGACTAAGGGAGCCATGCATATCATGAACTTTGGATACTTTTTTCTAATAATGTGATATGATAGCATGTTCTGTTTTCCATTTTTGATAAATTTATAAATTCAAATTTTTTATGGAGGTTTTGACTTTAATTTTTTATTTTGAAGTGGAAGTTATAAATGGACCCTCTTATGAGGGAAATTAGTAGGCTTATGTGAGTGTATAAGGGGGACCCAGTATCGACGGTATATTGTTATGTGAGTGTACAGGTGGGACCTAGTATCGAGGGTATACTGTTATGTGAGTGGGTCAAAGGCTAGAGAGGTCTAGATAACAACATCCTTTTAAATATAATTAAAATATTTATATGACTTCATAATATATTATTTATACAAATTCATATAAATATATTATTAAAATATTTATACGAATTCATAAAATATTATTTATCTCTTTTAAACGTTTAAAAGAACTGTTCTTTGAATAATTATTTTTAAATAACTTTTTAAATTTGAAGGTTTTTATCATTTATTTTTATTTTCTCTATTTTTTAGAAAGTGAGTTGACAACAGATTAATTTGTTTATAATTTTTTTGAAGGAACATGTTAAATAAATGGGTTGAACATGACTTGACTTATTTAATTTTAAATTTTAATAAATTAAAAAAAGGTTTAGACTATTTAAGTTTAGAGTAAATTACTTATTTGGTCCCTGTGGTTTACACTATATAATACTACTGGTTCCTATTTTGAAATAATTATGAAAAGGTACTTGTGGTTTACATTATATTGGAATGTTGGTCCCTAACCCTAACTCCATGTGAAGTTAGTTTGTTAAGTATAGGGACCAATTGTGCAATATAGTGTAAACCATAGGGACTAACAATGCAATATAGTGTAAGCGATCGGGACCAATAGTGCGATCTAATGTAAACCACATGGACCTTTTCCATAATTATTGCAAAATAGGGACCAACAGTACAATATAATATAAACCACAAGAACCAAATATGTAATTTACTCTTAAATTTATGACAAAAACAAATAAATTGTTTAAAGTTCGATTAAAACACAACCACAAATGCAAACATATTGTTTAAGGTTTGATGAAAACATAACTACAAATTTAAAATTTAAATAAAATACAACCACAAAATGCAAATAAATTGTTCAAATAACTCTATTTTAGAACCTCATGCTTAAATGTAGTAATTAGTCTCATGGAAAAGATATAAATAAATTGCAAACGATAGGGATGAAAGACGAAATTTTGAAACCAGAAGGACGAAATTCGCAATTACTGACAAACCACGAGGAGAGAAAAAGGTAAGAGTTATTTACAGATTTGGTCCCCATGGTTTTCTGATCTTCACAAATTCATCCTTGGACTTCGTTTATTATGGATTTATTCCTCGAGAAATGCATTTTCAGTTGGACTTCATCCATCGTCTTAATGTCTGTCTATTTGGTAGGTTAAACTCGATAGCATATGGGTCGTTTTCAACTTTCCATTTTTAACCTTTTTCGGTTAGGGAATTAAATGTAAAAAGAACCCGAAGGGGCCAAATACAAAAAATATCTTTTTGTCTTCTCCTGCACCTTTTCTCTCAGCCATCTCAGCTTCACGATCACCACCACTTCAGACCAAACTTTATTTTTTAGCAACACACACAACAACACCTGTAACTTTCGGCGACACACCGACCCACATAACACACCTGCAACTTTCGGCAACCCACAACCACACTTGCTACTTCCACACAACATAATGACACACACATACAACGACACACATACACCCGACGAAACTTACAATATGGATTTTTTTGGACAAAACCCTTTTTTGGGGCCCAAACAAATTTCCTTCGAACCTCCTCCCCCATTTCTCCCATCTCCCCACGTACCCCTTCTCCCTTATCTTCATTGCTACGATGCGTGTGTGTTCTAGTGTGTGGCGTAGGTGGAGTTCAATAGTGATACGGTGGTATGGTAGTGGGTAAATAAAGGTCTTAGGGTGGTGATAAATACATGTGTGTAAATGTATATGATTGTGATATATATATATATATATGTATATGTATATGTATGTATGTGACAAAATATATATATATATACACATATATATAAGTATATAAATTAAACATAAATTTATAATATAAACATAAAAAGAAATTAGCACGTCAAGTTTATATATATAGATATAAATATTGACCCTTAAAATAAAAATGTATGTTTTTTTTTGGAAGGTTCACCTGGACTTTGGCCAGACTACATCCTTGGCAATTTTTACCGAGAGCTAAAGCATGCTCCCCTGGGATTAACACTCAGTGGCCCCTGGTTGCTCACCCCCGGATTCGAACTTGGGTGGGTTTTCCCCAACACCAAGCCTTAACCGGTAGGCTGCCCCATTCGGGTTAATAAAAAGGTATGTATAGAAAAGAATTAAAATAAAGAAAATGGAAAAAGATAGACCCTTCAACTTTAACAGATGAGATAGGCGGGCGTTAGGACGAGGGACTAAGTCCAACAAAAAATGCATTTTTCAAGGACTAAATCCATAACAAATGAAGTTCATGGCTAAATCCATAAAAAATGAAGTTCATGAACGAAATCCGTAAACATCAGCAAACCATGGGGACAAAATCTGTAATTTACTGAATAGGTAAGTTACTCTCTCTCTCTCTCTCACATACACACACCCATATGTGTGTGTGTGTGTGTGTGTGTTTATAGTCCCCTTCTTGTACAACCAGTAGTTGACGTGAAACCGATATAAACCTATGAAACCTATAAAATTCTATAAAACATTTTTCATAATCATTGACTATCCATATATTTCATTTTTCATAATTATTAAGTTCCATATATTTCATATTAAATATAGAAACATTTCAAATGATTTTGATAGAATTTCTTAGAGTTGCATCAGTTTCATGTTAGAAATGAGTTAAAATGATTATTACACACATGTGTGTATGTGTGTTTGGTCATGATGTTATCTCATTAATCTCTTTTAAGATATGTTAATCGTGTTAATTAATTACAATCATTAATTTTTTAGGTCTATCAATTTAGATGATATAAGGTGCTTTGGTGTCAAAATAGGAAGCACCACATACTTATCCTATGTACATGTACGAAAAAAAACTCGGATGGAAGAAAAACACGAATGGTAACGGGCTCCAATAAAAAAGGGGTCCCCCATTTATTACTAAAAATCCTAACTATTCAAGGTGACTCATATATTATAAATTTTTTGAATTAATAATTAAGAGTACCCATTTAAACAAATGGTAAGTCTAAGACCATCCATTATGATAGACCTTGAATCCAATCAACTCAATTACCACATCAACACCACATCAGCTTTTTATTACCTTATCCAACCATCCACTGTACCCAACCCAATCTTACCTATACATCAAATAATTAATTAGAAAAAGAAAAAAGAAAATAAGAGAGAGAGAGAGAGAGAGAGAGAGAGAGAGAGAGAGAGAGAGAAATAATTAATTAGAAAAAGAAAAAAGAAAATAAGAGAGAGAGAGAGAGAGAGAGAGAGAGAGAAAAACAAGAGAGAGAAGGGGGTGAGGGGGTCGTTCATCATCGGCATGGCCAAGGCCACACGGTGGTTGTGAAATTATTTGGTATAAGTTTGTGCATCAATGCGGAAGTTGTGAACTGTTTTGGTACATTGTATTTCATGTGCATCAATTTCTATACATTTTCATAACTTTATATTTTTTTCATAGATATGCGTTCATGTATTATGCACATTGTGTATGTGTCATTGTGAATGTACATATACACGATATATATATATATATAGAGGAAAGTTCAAATGTGAACCACTTTTTGGTTGTGAACGTGAGGACAACCGAGAGCACGACATGCACGTGGCGACTTTGAGTGTGGTCCCCCTCTTTAATTCATTGCCCTCCCATGAATCGCGCCTAGTCATCCGCTGTGGACTTGACGTGGCGCCTAGTCATCTGCCTAGTGGGTGGAGGTAACACCCTTGGTGGTATCCTTAGTTGGCAAATGTTCAAACCCGGCAGACGACGACTTGCTGCGGTATTTAGCTATTGGGCTAGTCCATAGGGCCAGTTTAGGGGCAAGTTCATGGGTCGGTCCATAGGGCCAGTTCATGGGTGTGGGGGATAGTCGGTGACCGTTTGGATCCGGATACCCCCGAAATGTGTGTGTGAGTTATCTGCCATTAAAAAAAAAATATTGTAACTGAATGCATATGAGGTGTAGTGGTGTACACTTTTAAACAGATGTATATGTTATTCAATATATTACATTATAGCATTAGATTAAAAAGTTCATGTGAACATTATGTATTACGATAAATAGTTTTCATGATTTTTACAATATATGAGGTTCTGAAATGATTAAGTCTTTATTCGCTTTAATTAACCATCATCTACTAAGTTTTATACGTATTTAACCATATGATGATAGCTAGGATCATTGAAACTTAATACCTTTTTGAACTTTTACTTTTTCAATGTCAGGTAGAGAGGGAGAGGAACAGTGGCATAGTGATGGAGGTGCAGTGCTGAAGAACTTCTACATAATCATAATAATATATGGGATGTTTAAACGAGAACGTTAACTATTTAAAAAATTAACATATTATATTAAATTACATGTGATTTTTACATTAACAACAAAAATTGGACGTGTACGACTTTGGCCCCGACTTAAGTCACATTAATCATATATAATTTCATATGTGAACCATGTATATATTAATGATCATTTTCTTATTTTTTTAAATAGTTATTATTCTCGTATGAGCCCAATTCTACATATAAGGGATGCTCAATGCAAACGAACCCATTGTACAAACTGTCGATTTTATTATTTAATTGAATAAATTGTTCAATATAATGAAATTTGTCCCATATATTTAACTAACCAACCCTTATATGTTTTTGTTGAACTTTGTTCATACATCCTTATTTAATAAAAAATGGAAAAAGAAAAAGGAGAAAAAAGTTATTGTTGGATGAATGAGGTTTGTACAAATGACAAAGTAAGCCATCCCTCTTAATCTTATGCAAAATTTGATGGTTTATAAAATTAAATTTCTCCAATTTAATAAAGTACTAAACCTTTTCATTTATTAATTGTTTGGTTCTATTTTTAATTATATATGGTATAAATAAATTTCTAAAGAAAATAAAAGGTAGTTTATTTTGGTTACGTTCTTAATTATTAAAAATAGTTTTTATATCTTATTTTGACAATTCTTTAATTGATTAGATCTAAATTACACCATAAAAATTTGTCAAAATATTTAATCTAATATGATCTAAAGAAAAACACTCTCTCGCATCTCATCTCCCACTCTTCTTTACCATCCCTCTTATATCGTCTAACTCAGTGACATATACACATACATACATGTATAGGGATGTTCATACGAAAAATATAACTTTTTAAGAAAATGCGAGGAGCAATCTCAACCACTCATCTCGGTTAACAAAGACGGCTTTGACTGGTCCCCCCCTTTAATAATCTCTACCCTCCCATGAATCGCGTCAATTCTCCGTGATCACGTCCACCGTAACCACGAGATGAGTGGCTGAGATTTGCTCCTCATGTTTTCTTAAATTGACATGCTTCTCGTTTGAACCTTCCCCTACATATATAACTAAATATTCATATAAGATGAACACATGGTAGACACTTATTGAACCCCCTTGTCACCTTGTGGCCACTGGGTTTAATCTCAGGGCTGCATGCTTTAGCGGTCGGTTGCATTGCTAAGGGATTAGTCTGGGCCAAAGGCCCGGGAACTATAAATATACGATGTCTGATATAGCTTATAAGAAACCAACTAACTAAAGCAACAAAAATAAATCTAATTGTTCACCTTATGTATATACATTTAGGTAGCGTTTGGTACGCAGACAGGATTGGACAGGACAGGACATGACTGGACAGTACAGGACAGGACAAGAGAGTAGGACAGGACGGGACGGGACGAGACAGGACTGGACAGAACAAATGTCTGTTTTTTGTTTGGTATGCCTAGGACTAGACTGGACAGAACTAATCAAGTTATCCCAAAAAAATGAAAAATTATTTGATGATTTTATATATCACATAATAGTTATAATTAACAAAAATAAACTAAATTATATAATTTATTAAAAATACACAATTTTCATAAACATAAACACACACACACACACACATATTTATATACACATATATGATTTTTATGTAACTGATGTTGATGGTTATGGTGGAGGTGGAGGTGGTGGCCGACAGTAATACTAGTGATGGTGGTGGCGGTGGTCAGTGGTTGTGAAGAACGGGAAGATGCTGGGTGGTGGTGACCAACGGTGGTGGTGGTGGTTGCGATGGCGATGGACAATTGTAGAGGTGGTAGATGGTGGTGGTAGGTAATCGTTGACAGTTGTAAAATAGGTTGTTGTAGTGGAAGAGGAGGTGGAAGTGGCCAACAGTGGCTACCGGTGGTGACGGTGGCCACGACTAGCGGTGGTAAACACGAAAACAAATACCATATTGAAGTTATATATCAAACGAATGTTTGTTAGTAATATATTAGTTTCTGTGTCATTTCTGTCCCATGTTGTTCCACCTATTTTGGTGGAACAAAAAAACAACCCTTTTTGTCCCATGTTGTCCTACCTTGTCCCAGTTTCTGTCCTGTCCCATGTTGCACCAAACGTGGGACAGTGAATTCCTGTTCTGTCCCATGCTGCGCCAAACGTGGGACAGTGAGTTTTGTCCCGTCCTGTCCCACGTACCAAACGCAGCCTTAAGTGTGTTGTTGTCTGTACATATCTATACTCCTTTATAAAAGGACTATTACGGTTACTCTTGAAAATTTAAGATATCTTGAAAATTTTGTACAACTTTTAAAGCATGTTGTACACTCCTTCTAAAGCATTCCCCCAATTCTCTCCATAAAATCCGTATCAAATTTCTATTTCAATTTTAAAAGTTACATTTATTACCCACATAGTTAATTACTAAATTTACTTTCAACCCTTTGCTTTTATATTTTTTAGTTTACACCCTTGTCATATAATATAAATAATCGGATATTATGAATTAAAATGCATTAAGATAACGTTTTTTTCTTTACAAATTATACCATCATAATCGTCTTGTCAATACCTTCGAAACGAGCCCAATATTGAATGTTTTTGGATGCACCATCCTATCGATTCTATCTATACTATTATATAAAAGAGAATAACTCACAAAGTTGGTTATTTTGTTCAACAAAACCAATTTTACACATTTACACTTTGTACCCCTATAGTTAGTTATTAAATCTAACTTTAGTCCTTCATTTTTTCATTTTCTATTTTAAACCCTTATCATATAATCTAAATAATTATATATTATGAATTAAAATATATATAAATTGAGTTTCTTTTTTTTACAAATTATACCATCATAATCGTCTCCTCAATACCTTTGAAATGAGCCCAATATCGAATATTTTTTATGCAATTATATTATATATACTGTTATATAAAGGTAATAATTTTATTTCAATTTTCAAGTTTGACTATTCAATTTTTCAAGATGCCCTCTTATTAATTATTCATTCTATCATTTTTAATTTATAATTTACGCTTAATATCCGTATAATTAATTAATTTAGTTTACATTCAATCTATTACTTTTTCATTTTTCACTTGCATTTTATTATATTAACACAAATAATGTATATAAACTAAAGTAAAATGTATTAAAACATTCATTTTTCTTTTTAGCAAATAATACCATTGTAATCGTCTCAACAATACCTTAAAAATAAGTCTAATATTGAATATTTTTTAATTTAACCGTATTATTTAATATCAAGAACACATGCAAATTTTTTTTTTTATATTTTTACATTTTTACTTTTCAGTTATGTTTTAATCTATACTATCTATATGTATATCTATACTATATATTTAAAAAAAATAAGTCTTGAAAACGGTTATTTTTCAAGGTTTTAATATTCAACTTTACTGTTCTTTATGCATGTTAGGAGTATTTGTTAGTTGTGTCAATTTTGTAATTTGTTAAACTTAGTTGTCATCTATGTAACTTGTAATTAAAGGCCCAAGTGTTTAGGCCCATTTATTTCTAAAAAGCCTAGTCCATAGAGTTAGTATAAATAGGAGTAGTTTACTTCATTTGTACTTTCCCTACTTCTTGGTTCTTACATCATTTAAATGGAAGGCAATCTATCTAGATCTTTTGTGATTAAGCATATCTAAGTGTTCTTGATTTGATTGATTTGGCACCCACAATTGGTATCAGAGCCTGCCACTTGCTCTTGATCCGTTGTGTTCTGGTTCTGGTGAAATCGTTTCTTCAGACCTCAAGCTTCGAGTATCGGGTCTTCTCTTCAGACTTGGATTTTTGAGCGTCAAGTGTTTTCTTCAGACTTGGATTTTTGAATTTCTCTAAGTCTTCCTTCATCACCCGGCACCCAATACCCATCACTACACTTAACCTTCAGATCTGAACCTAACCTCCAGATCAGACCCCGATCTCCAGAACTGAATCATTTTCAAGATTTTCACAAGTCTTGAGACCTTTCACCAACCAATTCACCTGATCATACTAAGTGGTTTAAGATCCACAATCAATCTTTAATCATGAACACACGTGATGCATTAGCAATCGGGTCCGATACCCGACCACCGGTTCTCTATGTCCATATAGAAGAACCTGATGAAGAGATGAATGACATAAAGAAGACCTTGGCATTGATCACCAGGTCCTTGTCCAAGAGGAATGCAAGAAAACCCATGTCTTCTTTCAACCATCTGAGGAGAGTTGAACAGGATGGTAGAGCTGACTGCCAGAAACCTGTAGAGAAAGCCAACTCTGAAGACAAGGGAAACGAAGTAAAGAAAGATAATGCTTGGCTCAGAATGTCAAGTAATGATGAGGAGGGAGGTCCCGTATGCATGCTTATTCAAGATAAGGCATGGGATCTAACAAGTGATGAAGGAAGAGAAGATCAACTATGTCTGATGGCTAACCATGATGAGGAGGAACTGTACTCAGAAGATGGAGGACGTGATTACAACGACCATGACTCAAATCATTCAGAGTCACCTTCTGAGGTACTCCCTGACCCATACACTGAACTTGAAAATCAAGTAAAAGGTCTCGCACAAAAGGTTTCTGAGTATGAAAATAAGATTAAACAAGCTAATAAACAAACCACAATGCACCATGTATAACAATGTAAAACACAATCAACAGTGTTTGTGGCGGAATGGTTATCGCTCGGGGGTTCATAGCGCCCTAACCGAGTTTGAATCTTCTCGTGCACATAATACCCACTTAATCATACGGATATTTAAGTGGGTTCATGTTTAGCCCCAAAATTGTCAGGGATTAGTCGGGCTTTATATATATATATATATAATAGAGAGAGAGAGAGAGAGAGAAAAAAAGAAAGAGAGAGAGAGAGTCAGGGGCGATCTATATTGCTTAGTTGCTTACAACCCTTTTGAGTTGCTAATTTATATGTTATTGATCTACACTAACTTTTACACCCGCCGCATCGCGCGGGCATTGGACTAGTTATATAAAAAGAATATTTCATATTTTGTTTCCAACATTTCAAGTTTAGTTTTTCAAAATATCCCCTTATTAAATACTTGTTTCTCATTAGACCCCTAAGAGTCATATATTAAATTTATAACTTACACTCCACACCCTTATAATTAGTTAATTAAATTATTTTCATACTTTTAATTTTTTTTACTTTACACATTTATCATATTAATATAAATAAGGTATACGTACTAAAATGTATTAAAAAAAATTCGTTTTCTTTCCAACCAGTTATACCATTATAATCGTCATGACAATATTATCAAAATGTGGTTAATATTGAATAGTTTTTTTTATTTAAACGTATCATTAAATATCAAGAATACATATAAATTAGTTTATTTTTTATATTTTTTTAAATTCTCATTTTCCATTTTACACCATTGTCTATAATTTATGACTATATCTATACTATTTTATAAAAAGCTTATTCGGTTATTGTTAATCTAAACTATCTATATCTATATTTATATACTATCATATAAAGAGATTATTAAACTTAATTTCAAGAATTATTGAAATTTCAAGAATCTTACTTTTACTCGTCAAATATTTGTAACAAATATTTCAAGAATTCTAGAAATATTTTTTTTAACAATTTATATCATTATAATCGGTTAAGTCAAAATCTTCAAAATGAACTCAAATGTTATGAGTTTGAAGATACACTATCGATCAAAACTTTTTCAATTTTTGACCACTTAACCTTGAATATTATATATTAATTTCAATAGTTTATGTACGATTTATTATGATCGGGTAATTGATACATACTTCACGCGGCAACGTGCGCGGGTAAATTTCTAGTATGTTACAAAAAGAGGAGCGAGAGATACATATGACTTGAATTTACAAAAATTGGCAGTAGTTTTTAGGGATTACTTCTTCAATATGTATCCAACTATCCCCAATATACTATTGTGTGTATCAAATTAAAAAAAATTCATTTTGTATATATCAAACTTTATTTTTGAGTCTATTATGTGTATTTTTGAGTCTATTATGTGTATCCAACTATCCCCCAATATACTATTATGTGTATAAAAAATACACACAATAGACTAAAAAATAAAGTTTGATATATACAAAAGGATTTTTTTAGGTGGATACATACAATAGTATATTAGGGATAGTTGGATACATTTTGAAGAAGTAATCCCTAGTTTTTATTCGATAAATAACATTAATTTATCTTAGATTAACTGCTTATGATGGATCTAATAAATTTTGGAGTTTTCATATGAGTAAGCATATATATATATATATATATATATATATATGTGTGTGTGTGTGTGTGTGGAGGAAGGTTCAACGGAAAATCTCAAAAAAATAAGAAAATTAAAAACAACGAAAAATCTCAAAAAATTAAGAAACTGAAAGAGTAAACTACTATTTTCGTCCCTATGGTTTGATAGTTATAACTATTTTTGTCCCTGTGGTTTCAAAATTGATTTTTTCATCCTTGTGGTTTTAGTTTGTTTCTATTTTCGTTCTTGCCTCTAACCCTCTTAACAAAAGGGGTTAAAAAGAATTAAAATGTCAAAAAAACTTATATTTATCCTTAAATATAAAAAAATTTAAAACTTATATATTGCTTTTTTTTATTTTTAGTTTTTTATTATATTTATATATTATATGTTATACATATATTTTTCAAAGACTATATATATACACATATACAACATATATAAGTGTGTGCTCTTTTTTAATTGAAATTATGTTTTTCCTTTTTAGTTTTTTTATTGTTCTTTATTATATTTCTATACTATATATAAAACATTATATATATATATGTATGATTTTTAATTTAAATACTAAATACTAAGTATCAATTAATAAAAAGTAAAATGTAAGTGAGTATATGGGTTAGTATGAGTAAAGCATATTTACTAAAAACAACTGGTTAGTGTAAAATAAAAATAATTTTTTTCAAGAGTAATATTAAACTTTTCAAATGATTATTTTAAAATAAGTAAAAATTAATAGTTTTATTTATTTAATGATTTACTTGAGATCTTTAT
Source organism: Centaurea solstitialis (assembly GCA_030169165.1). NCBI lineage: Eukaryota > Viridiplantae > Streptophyta > Magnoliopsida > Asterales > Asteraceae > Centaurea > Centaurea solstitialis. Next base: position 96,603,765 of record CM058041.1, read on the forward strand.
TACTATATAAAAATAAGTAAAATTGTTAACTTTTATCTATAAGTATAAATAAAACATATTTAAAAAGTAAGATTTTTATTAATTAGTGTGAGTAAAGCGTATTTAAAATGAGTAAACTATTATTTTTTACTTATTTTAAATTATCATTTGAAAATTTTAATATTACTCGTGAAAAAAATAGTTTTATTTTATACCAATCGGTTGTTTTTGTTAAATACATTTTACTCATACTAATCCGTATACTCATTTATACTTTATTTTTTATTAGTTAATTTTAATATTTAATATTTAAATTAAAATAAGATGCATATATATAATATTGTATATATATATATATTATAAAAATATAATAAAGAATAATAAAAAACTGAAAAATAAAAAAAAATTTAAATTAAGAAAACACACATATATGTGCTACATATATGTATATATAGTTTAAAAAAAATTTATATAACATATAATATAGAAATACAATAAAAAAATAATAAAAAAGAAAAAACCAATATATAACTTTTAATTTTTTTGAAATTTAAAGATAATTTTTTTTTGAAATTTAAAGATAAATTTTATAACTCTACAAACCACAAGCACTGAATATGTAACTTTTTAAAAAAAAGCTTTTTTGCCTTTTGTTAACAAAGTTAGAGGCAGGGACGAAAATGAAAACAAATTGAAACCACAAGGATGAAAAAAAGCAATTTTGAAACCATAGGAACGAAAATAGTTATACCCATCAAACCACAGGGACGAAAATCGTAGTTTACTCAAACTGAAAAGCACCTTTGTGTAAGGACACCAAAACCCATGGCAAGATGTCTGCTTTGACACCCTGAACTCCCGAAGGGTTTTCACCTCACACTTTTGTTCTAGGCATGGACCCAAGTCCATCCAATAGGCTTCGTACAAGGTGAGGTATATCTACACCCCTTTATAAGAAATGCTTAGTTCTCCTCACCAACCGATGTGGGGTATCACACTTTGTATATACAAGGAAATGAAGTTGTTTTTTGGTTTTTATATACATGTATATTTAAAAATTACTTGTATGCACAATTGAATACCGTTCTTCATTTTATTTACTGTTTTCTCTTGAACCTAACTCTATATATGTACATGTATGCATAATGTATGTTCCAACGAGAAGTCCTCCTTGAACGCTCTCAGATCCATCGATCTCTTTCTATTTGACAGATCTAAGTCGAAGTGTTTTTGTAAAAGATATACACTTTCGTCTCTCGGTTAGTCTAAGGTTAAGTAAAGTTATGTACATGTTTAATTAGTTTTTCTCAATGTGAAAGGAAGGTGTGAAGGTTGAATCATTTTTTTGGTTAAAGTATGTGAATATTTTGTACAACGTACAGGACAGGTTAGTGAAGGTACATGCATGTAATAATTTAGTGTTTGTCATGTCTCTATGTACAAATTTAGTGTTTTGCATGTTAGATTTCTCTAAGTTCATGCCACTAAAATACCACTCAGTTACAAATTAATTAAAACCATCATCGTTTGTCGGTGTTGTCTCAAGGATATAATAATCCACCAAGAACATCAAACTCCAAGTCTAAACAATTTAAAAAAAAATAATAACTTGAAACTACCATCACATCAAAAATAAAAAAACCATCCAAATGCTCAAAGATCTTCTCACACTTCTCCTCACAAGAAGAAAAAGTTATGTGATCCCAAAACCCTAATTATAATCTTTGTTTGATTATAACTTTTTATTGGTTTTAAACTTTTAATATTAGAAGAACTTTACCGATGTGAATAAAACCAATATTGGTGTAAGTAGGAATCAAAGGGTACACAACTCAAATCAAGGTTCATATATATAGAAAAACCAATACTATATACAAACAGATCGAGTCAAGGCTCGAGACTTGCCGCTGATTAATAAATTTACATGAGTTTTTGCTGCATAGATTAATTGAAACTTGAAATTATTAATTTGTACAAAACTAAAACTGGATGCTCAAATGCATTCATCACTTTCTTTCATTCTGAAGCCATTTTGAGAAGGCTTCAAGGGTATTCATGTCTGCTCTGTAATGTTTTTGAGTGAACTCGAGGAAAGTCGACCAAGTAAAATCTTGATATATTCTCCCGTTATCGACATCTTCGAGCAAAGCTTTAGGCGGGCATACGATTTTGTCCATTCTTGGAGACAAAAAGAATGCAAGAGACTTTCTTGGAGTGTGATTGTTCACAACCGCTCTATGTAAGCAACTCTTGTATAATCCGTTGGTTAACGCCTGCGAAAAAGAAACCCTAATTTCAAAATCCACATAAATATGTTTGTATATATTATACAATTGAATATTTCTTGATTATGTCTAAACATTTACCATGAATGTGTCTCCAATATTGACAACAAAAGCTTTCGAACATGGAGCAACGGATTGCCATTTTTCGTCCACGAAAACTTCAAGTCCACCGACATTATCTTGATGTAGAATGGTTAGAGATGTTGGATCACAATGAGGGCCAGTTCCAAGTGTTTGCTCAGGTTCTTGGCAAGGTGGGTAGTAGTTTAATCTCATTATCGAATCATTTTCTTCGTAGAAATCCTTAAAGTAGGATTGACCGATCCCAAGACTTGTTCCTAGTAGCTCCATGATACTAAGAGAAAGTTTGTTCATGGCTTCACAATATTCTTGGCAAACCCTCCTGAAGAACAATGTTAACATTAGTTTTGTATAGTTAAATAAGGTGGATTTTCTTGGGTCAATGGCCAATAATTAAAATAGATGAATTAAGAAGTTGATGCAAGTTTTGGTACCCGAAATGGCTAAACTCTTGGCCCATCACATTCAAGAAATAATCATGAACCAAGTTCGAGCATTGTGGTTCCGCAGAATACCGAAAAGAAAGTGTTTCTTTCCATGGAAGCTTGGAGGAGAATCTATTAGTGAAGCTACTAGCATATCCACAATACTCACCAACTTTTCTTTGAGCCTTTTGCTTCTCTAGAAGTGGCATTCCAAAGAAAAGATCCATGATCTTATGAGCTTCATTTATCAAATTCGAATCGATGCCATGGTTTACAACTTGAAAGAACCCATGTTTTCGACAAGCGGAATCAACTAATTGAGTTGCATTGGACACCGCAAGTGGTTCACCGGTGAGAAAGCCCTTTAGGTCAATGGGAGGAACATGAAGTTGCGGTGGTGGTGGCTCACGACGGGGCTTTTCTTCCTCCGGCCACACGAATTGTTCGGGTATGCTAGTTTCATTTTGAAGAAAAGATGCATCAAAGATTAAAGGGTTTTGTCTAAATTCTGTTTCTTCTTTGGGTAAAAGTAATGGTGATGCATTAGGAAGAAGAAAAGGAGGCATTGGTGGCTTTTTGTGTGAGAAGTTAAAATACTTAATGAAGAGTTTGCACAAATAGTAGTATGACCTTGTGAGGTTTCATTATCAACCTACATAGATATATATACACACATGTTCATATATAAATATATATGTATATCTCTTTTGGAGGATAGAGAAGGGAGGAGAGAGAGAGAGATAGAGGGAGAAATGTTAAGAAAAAGAATGAAATAGAATTTGAAAGAAGTTGGAGAGAATGAAAAGAGAAAAAGCCAAAGACCATTCATTGGAAAAATCATTCAACAAAAGTAGGAATATTTTTAGACTACACTCTTGCCATATTTTACTCCCTTTTTCACTTTTATACACACACTTGTATGTATCTATACAAATGTACACGTAAACTCATGCAATCTTTAAAAATTAAAGAGCAATTTATTAACATGTTGTTATTTGGATCTTTTTTTTTTCTCCAATTCAAGGCATTAAAAATATAAAAAAATGTATATAATATTAATGTGTGATGGACGACATTAATAGTAAGTTGTTCAAATACCAATTATATAATTGGCTCATTTAGAATCACTGTTGTTAAATTGATGAACCTTATTTTAAATCAAACTATATTTTGAAAAGGTAAATGAAGATTTTAATAATGTTTTTGAATGTTAAGTCGATAGGGATTTTAATATCAGATGTTAATTTCTTTTAGAATAATATAGGTACAGACAAAATTTATAAAGTTTTGATTTGATTCGCTGGCATTTGGCAAAAGCTTCCAATCATGAATGCTTTAAAGATATGTTATTGAATATGATCATTTAGGTTTTTAAGGTTGTTTGTCTTTAGCTATGAATTTAGCGTATGAACAAATATATAGGAGTTTATTTTCTTGAAAAGTCTTATGATACATGAGTCCAAGTATCAAAATCTTAAGAATTGTTTTTTAAATAATATAAATACGAACATATTTATACTTTTAGTTATTTCTGTCTTAGATTTGTTTTGAGTTTTAATTATTTGGGATTGGATTTGATTTTGATTCAAGTTGGTTTTAAATTTTGACTGGAGAAAATGACCGAAGTTGGTTTGGCAGAAGAAGATGACCAATTATATATATTTAAACAATCTATTGAAAAAAATTGAAAGGATCAAATTGCTCCTCACTTAAATAATAGGAGTTAACACACTACCAAAAAAACACCATTTTCGACGGTCAGTTTTCGTCGAAAAAACGAAAATCTAAAAAGAACAAAATCGAGGGCAGAGGTTGGTTATAGAGGTTTGAAGGTGGGAGTTGTTTGAAAGGTTAGTCGTAATTGGACAAGAAGAAGAGGAGGTGGCGAATTAAGGTTGATGATGACAACTCGCCATTTTTGTTACAGAGAAAGTGTGGCTTGGAAAGACTTTTTGTGTATATGTGTGTTGGAGGGCAAATCGCCAAATTTTGGTTTAATTTTGATTTGACATTTGAATAACTGTTGGGTTTACTTGTGATTTTGTTCATTTTAGGTTTACTTCAGTTTGGATTTTGGGTTTACTTTAGAATTTGCATTTAGTCTATGTTTATTTATTTGTGGTTTCAGTTGTGTTAATGGTGGTTCCAATGGTTCTGATTGTGTTAATGGTGGTTTTTAGTGGTGGGTGGTTTTTCAAAAAATGGTGGTTTCCGTGGTGGGTGGTTGCTAAAATAATGGTCCAGGTTATAGTCGATAGTGATGAGTTGTAAGTTTTTCAGTTTTTTATTTTAGGTTTTAGTTATTTCGTATTGAATTTGGTTTTAAGTTTTGATTATTTGGGATTGGATTTTATTTTGATTCAAGTTGGTTTTAAGTTTTGGTTGGAGAAAATGACCGGAGTTGGTTTCGCCGAAGAAGATGACCTAACTCTATATATATATATATATATAGGGGTGGGTTCAAATACAAACCACCCTTTCGTTGTGAACGTGAGGACAGCCCAGAGCGCGACACGTGGCAATCTGAAACGGCGGGTCAAGTCATATTCAGTCTGAATAAAACTGCATGTTAGTGTTATTCATACTGAATAACGCTTGACCCGCGGATGACCCGCGGCTGACCCGCCCGCGTCCAATTGCATCAGAGTGCATGTTAGTATTATTCAGTCTGAATAACGCTTTATTCAGTCTGAATAACTAAGTCGAAATTTTTTCAAATTGCCACGTGTCGCGCTCTCGTTTGTCCTCACGTTCACAATGAAAAGGTGGTTTGCAATTGAACTTTCACCATATATATATATATATAAACAATCTACTGAAAATTTCTCCTCACTTAACTAATAGGAGTTAACTGTTAGCCGCAAGGACCAAATCTGTCACGAAATCAGTTATAGATGACCAAATTGCTCGTCACCTAACTAATAGGAGTTAACTGTTAGTCGCAGGGACCAAATCTGTCACGAAATCATGAATTCTGAGGGCTAAATTGGAATAAAAAAAATTTGTAGGGACCAAGTCCGTTATATTTTGAAACCACAGAGACTAGATCTATTTACCCCATATTTTATTTCCACCTATTTGTCGTTTGTTGTTATGCTTAAAGGGTTTATTTATGGGTCTCGCTACGGAGAAGGGATTTTTTCAAGTTTGTCAATCGTCTGATAAATATGATAAGGATTCGGTATCTTCTTTTAGATATTTGTTAAAGAAAAAAAATACATCTTTTATATTTCAAAAAATTATGTGAAAACTTTCTCATCGAAAAATTAATATGATAAGAATTCGGTATCTTCTTTTACTGTTTAAACTTTCATTATGAATTACTTATCACTCAAACAAGCTCATTACGCACACAACATAATTCCTACTTGAGAGAAAGTTTTAGACGTTGATAAGTTATAGGCTTATAGGAAATGTTTCTTCTTCTTAGAAGAAAAGTTTACTTGATTTCTTCGTCTTTATTAGAAAACTAATCTTTAACCACTAGTTAAACCGGTTGTATTTCAATGGTTTTCCCTTTTTTTTGAAGTTAGTGTGCTTTCTTTGTTAAGACACACTAATAGAATAAATTTACCAGTTTTTTAAAAAAAAAATTGGTTTTTGGAAGAATTTGGGATCAATATCAACAGGCCCATTCTGTAGAGTGTTTTAAAAATTCTACCGTATAGGGCCTCCGATTGTCAGGACCTCAGGATATTTTATAAGTTTTTACTCGCAATGAACCACTATGGCTTTGTTTGGCAAGCATAAGCTAGCTGATAAGCTAGCTGATAAGCTAGTCCATCCAAACATGTACCAGAAAGCTAGCTTATCAGCTAGCTTATAAGCTAGCTTTTTGAAACGCTACTTTGAGTAGCTTATGAGGAGCTTATTGTAGCTTTTTCCAATTATACCCTTATTAATATTAATTATTAAATTCAAATATACCCTTTTTTGTCATTTTACATACTCATAAGCTAGTTTTTGCCAAACATAATTTGTTCAACAGCTAGCTTATCAGCTACTAGCAAGCTTATCAATCAACAGCTAGCTTATCAGCTATCCGCTAGCTTATCAGCTACCAGCTAGCTTATAAGCTACGCTTGCCAAACATAGCCTATATGTAGTGGCTATAGATGCTTCAGTGTATTTGTGCGCGTGGCTAGGCGGCCATAGTTCGAAACCTATTATCCCACATGCATTTTTTTTAATTATTGATCTCCACAAATTTTAAAATATGTTTTCAATTAATTTAGTTTTATCTTAAAATTTCTTTGCTTAATTAGAAAATGCAAAGTTTATTGATTTTTTTTTCTCTTATCGAATATAATTTTTTAATTTTCTTTTCAATTAGGTTCATTTTATTCTTAAATTTCATGAGATTAAATAATATAATATAAAAATTGAATTTTTTTTATATTTTTAAATTAATTAAGGATAACTTTAACTATTTATACTTTTTAATTATTTTTTCTTAATTTTATTAAATTGATAATTTTATAAAATGATGTTTAGTATTTTTTGAATGATTTATTTTATATATTTCTTTCAATGTCTACAATGTCTAATAAAACTTAGTTTTTTAATATTAAATTTAAATGATTTCTTTTTAAAAAATTCAAATAATTTTTATTTTTTAATATAATGTTTTCAATGACAATAGATTAATAATTGCTAAAGAGCTAACAATAAAATTAAAAATCTACTATAAAGTTTAAATCCATAGTAATATAATAACATTAAAATTTAATTTCAAAAAGAAATATAAAATGATCATTTTTTTTCAAATCAATGATGAATTACTCGTCGATTTGTTGTCAAACAAACATCTAAATATACTAAAAATAATTTAATAAAAAATAATAATGTTAATTTTATTTATTTGTGACATTTATATTGGTAATAAAGTATATGAAACGGAGGAGCAGTCTCTTAAAAGTTAGAATAGCTACGGTGGGTGGTTAAAAATTTGACACTTACCATCCAAATTTAGAGTTAAATGGTAATTTTGAAGTTATCAAATAAAAAATTTTAATTAAAAAATAACATATTTTATTTCAATCTGATCAAATGTAAAATATTCATTAGAATTAAATCAATACAATCATCCATATGTATAAATATAATAATAGTCAATGTATATATATAGATAGATATAGATAACAAGTGTTAACTAAAGGTATTGACATACACAATGAGAATTTAGTGTTTTCTCAAGTGATAAATTGTAGTTGAGCTAAATTAGAAGAGAGTTAAATATATGAAAAAAATGAGAGATGAATGATAGAAGGACATGGACAAATATACAATAGGAATTTAATGTTCTCAAGTTTTTAGTTGAAGTCATAGGGATACTAATGTAACATCATAGCTTTTTTTATATTACTTGACATGTGTTTTGATCATCGTGTAACATGTGATGTCGAACACTAGTTAAATGGGCAACATGTCTCAACTAGTTTTCAATATGTCGTTGATTTGTCGTTGCCAAATGTTCTCTCAACTCGTTTACCAGTAACATATGACATTTGACACATAATTAGCAAATGTTGTCAACGAAAAATAAGTTACGACAAACAATGTGTAATTATACCTCAAACGCCGATGCAGACCCGCTATTGCCACTACACTGCCCGGTCACAGCATAACTAAGATCCTAGCTTAAGCCAAACCCGAAAAGACAATCCTTCCTACATCATCCGACACTTTGCTCCTATAGAGACACGTCATCAATCGAAGGGCCCTCGGTACCTTGGATCGCATGTGCCTCATCTCTAACCTCACGAAATCGTGTCTATAACAACGAATACAGAAATCACATCGCGGTTAGGAACGAACACATACATACATAAAAACAAACTAACGGATTTATTAAACAAAGATAGGGAGATTTGTAGGTGGGTCCGTCGCACCTGGGCACCTGGCACATACTCACGGCTCGAGCAATGAGTTCGCTCAAACAACTCAAGGGAAGTGGGTTCATGACCCAACTAAGGCCCAATAAAACAAAATACATCCCAATTAAACCAAAAAGCCTAATAAAGTCGATTAAATATTTTAAAAACCCAATATATCCCACTAACACCGAATTAAGACCAATAAGCTTAGTTAAAGCCCAAAAAAGCCCACTAATATCCATTTAGGTCCAATATATTCGATTAGAGCCCAATAAACCCAACTACGGCCCAATAAAACAGATTACATCTCAATTAAACAAAAAAGCCCAATAAAGTCGATTAAACATGTTATAGCACAATAAAGCCCACTAACACCGAATTACGCCCAACATAATCGAATAAAGCCTAGTAAGCTCAACTAAAGTCCAATAAAGCTGAATATAACCCTAACGAACCTAATTACAGCTTAATGGATTGTATTAGGACTTCATGGGCTGTAACACCCCTTAACGAACTGTATTAGTTCTTTGGGTCGTGTACATACATACGTATAGTATAATGAATGGGCCTATATGCATGGGATGTTGTGAATGATCGATAGTGAATTGTATTACAATATAACAGGTTTTTGGAGACCAAAAGAGTGTTAGCCTAGTGGTAAGGCTTGGGCACTACATAGTGGTGAACCCGAGTTCGAGCCCTGGGGGACGCATTCTGGAGGTACGGGGGCTTCGACCCCGGGCTGCATGCTTTAGCAGTCGGGCTTCGGCCCAAAATTGCCGAGGATTAGTCTGGGCCCAATGTGGTCTGGGATACCTCTTCCAAAAAAAAAACAGGTTTTTGGAGACTCTTAAAGAACTTGATCGCACTAGCTTTAATGGGTTTTAGTGCATGATATTTTTTTTGAATGACAAAGCAAAACTTTATTACCACACCAAAGTTAACAGAATAACAAATACAAGCGCAAAAAAGCCTAGTAGAACTCGAATCTCCTATTCGTTTGCTTATGCCACAAACTCATGGAGAAAGTTGAAGGTTCATATAAATAAAAAGGTAAATTTACGGTTGAAATTTGTGATATAATTATCAATACGTCTAATTATGAGTTGGTCTAATGTGTATTATACATATATTAATTAAGAACTTAACGATCAAATTAAATTCATGGTATATATAAGAAGACATAGGGTTTATCAAATTGGGTTAAGTTCAAATAGCCCTAACACAATTCCAACCCACTATCTATGGTTTAAAGATTTTACAACTCAAAAATTCAATGGCCGGTTTTAAGATAAGTTAGGTTTAAGGTATTTCGAGTTGACTTGACCGTTAGTTTGGTTTTTATGCATCGCAAAAGCCAATGAAGGTTGGATGCCATGGTTTGAAAAGGAATATCACAAAGGAAAACATGAGGTACACCCAAATCAAAACACTTTGATACTTTAAGATTTTATTGGTTTTTTTTCTTATGAAAATGATTGCTTTGATTTATTCCCTTTATTTTATAGAAAAGCAACACTTGATCTAACATATGATTTGATAGCTTTATGTGTTAATAATTAAATACATAAATACTTTCTATCAGAAGAAAACTTAAAAAGTTGTTAGATTGCATTCAACATCAATACCTTTTAACAATTTAAAATACAAAAATAGTGTTGTAGGATAAGTGTGTCATCGTCTAAAGGATGTGACGATAGAGATTAGATAGAAATAGAGATAGAGATAAACATCCAGAGTTAGATTAGAACTACAATATCTCTTAGTTATCATCATGTAATTCATCCCTATATAAAGGGATTATGATGAGAATGATAGATTCACTTTCTCTATTCTATTGTTGTTCTGTTACTTTTTCCTTTAACAAATAGTAAATTATGATTATTTAACAGCTATCTTTAGCAATTTCTTTATGAATTTTTTAAAAATAAGAACTTAAAAATCTCAGTCTTTAAAAAATTTATATTTAGCTTCTACAAATCCTTTATTTTAAATATTTCAACATTAATTATATTATTAAAATATTTTATAATTTATCATCTAATACATTTTTATAGCAAATTTAAATAAAATATTAATAATTCAACCTTATTGGTAAAAATGAATAAAAATAATTTATTTTTTTCATGCATTAGGTTTAAAGAATTCTCTAAATTTGCATATTTTTTTAATTTTCTCTATTTTGAAGAACTATATAAAAAATTTGTTAAAGCAACTTACAGAAATAAAAGTTTTATTTTCTCTATAATAAAAAAGTTGTTGAAATGTTTTATCATACAGAGAGGTTAATTCATTCTGAAAGAACATTCCACATTTTATGATAAAAAATGAAAGAGAAGATGTTCTTGTAACTAAATCAAAAATCAACTGTTTCAATAACAAAATTAAATTTCATTAATTAATGGGTGGGTCCCAGATAATGTGTGGCTCACATTTGGTTCATTTGTTCCTATAAAATGGGTTGTTCTTGTATGAACATCTCTCTCTCTCTCTCTCTCTATATATATATATATATATATAGTGGGAGGTTCAAATGAGAAGTGATAAAAAAGTATGAAGTAGAGAAGTAATAGGAGCCCTTGGATCACATTTTTAAAATTATAACATGGAAGGGTATGATTGTAATTTTGCCATTTAATTACTAATTTAAATTGAAGAGTAATCTTCTCAATAAAACTCATCCTTTAGCTGCACGATTCCCTAACTTATCCTTTACCAAATCTTATCCTTTACCTACATGATTTCCATTACAATTCTTACAAATCTTTCTTCTTCTATGTTTTTAGGATTACAATTCTTACAAAACCGTAATCTTTCTGTGATTACGATTCTTACAAGATCCTAATTGATTTCATATATTGATCTTCTTGAAGAAATCTCGTTTCGAATTCCGAAATTATTAACTTTTAATTTCACGGATTGAAATTTTGAAATTAGTTAGGGTTCCGGCGACGACGAGGAGCAAGGAAGAAGAATATGATACCATCATTGGAGGGCATGGAGGAGATGATGATATGAATTGGGGGTTTTTTGTTATGAACATTCATATATGAACCTTCGTATATACTTCTCACCTTCACATATGAACATTCAGATATGAATCTTCACATATGAAGATTCATATGTGAAGATTCATATCTGAATGTTCATATAACAACCTTTATATAACAAAATTTAATATTACAAAGATTCATATATAGATCTTCAATTTACAAAGATTCATATATGAAACTTCATATATAAATCTTCATATAAAGAAGGTTCATATATCAATGATTCATACATGAATCTTCAATGATTCATACATGAATCTTCACAAATGGAACGATTAACATAAAAAAATTTATGTATGAACTTTCGAATCATCAATAATACACAGATTAATATATAAAAGTGAAACAATACAAAGATTCAGACATGAATCTTCAATGATTCATACATGAATCTTCACAAATGGAACGATTAACATACAAAAATCTATGAATGAACTTTCGAATCATCAATAATACACAGATTAACATATAAAAGTAAAATAATACAAAGATTCAGACATGAATCTTCAATGATTCATACATGAATCATATATAAATTTTATACATTAACGAAAATTTTCTTGTTCTTTTAAATCACCTATCTGAAATGATTCTCCTTCGTGATGATTCTTCAATTGACTAGTAGACATTTTATATGAAGAAGAAGATGATGAAGAAGATGATGAATCGAAGAACAAGAAGATGATGAATCGAAAAAGATGATGAATCAAAGAAAAAGATGATGAATAGAAAAAGAAGATGATGAAGAGTCTGGAAGAAATGAAAAGATAAGGACGAGTACTCTAATAAAAAAATATACTTTTTATTAAACCTAATTTAATTTAATTGGGATATTTACAAAACTACCCCTCCCCTATTCCACCAAAAATTATCGTGCTCCATCTATGATCTGCTACACCCACTAATTAATACCCATTGATTAGATAATTGAAACATGATCCAAGGGCTCCTATTACTTCTCTACTTCATAGTTTTTTACCACTTCTCATTTGAACCTTCCTCTCTCTCTCTCTATATATATATATATATATGTATGTATGTATGTAGGGCAAGGTTCAAATGAGAAGCATATCAATTTAAGAAAAAGCGAGAAGCAGTCTCAGCCACTCATATCAAGCCAATCATATATGAGAATGACTTTTGTGTAAAAAATCATATATGATTAACAAAGGAAAAGTTCAGGTACAAAAAACATGTACAAAATCATACATGATTCATATAGTAAATCATATAGAAAATCACATGTGATTAACAACGTGCGCGACTTGCCCCGCGACCAGAGGTCGCGCGTGTCTTTTTTTCATGACTTTTGTGTACAAAATCATATATGATTAACAAAGGAATTCGCGACTTGCGCGACTTACCCCCGCGACTTCAGGTCGCGCGTGTCACTTTTTTTTCATCAAAAATCGAATCGAATGGCTGAGATTGCTTCTCGTATTCTCTTAAAAAGTTATATTTTTCATATGAACCTCCCTCTCTCTCTCTCTCTATATATATATATATAGGGGTGGGTTCAAATATGAACCACTTTTTGGTTGTGAACGTGAGGACAACCGAGAGCACGACATGTGGCGGATGACTAGGCGCCACGTCAGATCCACGGCGGGTGACTAGGCGCGATTCATGGGAGGGCATTGAATTAAAGGGGGGGACCACACTTAAAGCCGCCACGTGTCGCGTTCTCGGTTGTCCTCACGTTCACAACCAAAAAGTGGTTCACATTTGAACTTTCCTCTCTCTCTCTCTCTCTCTCTATATATATATAGGGGTGGGTTCAAATACAAACCACTTTTTTGTTGTGAACGTGAGGACAAACGAGAGCGCGCCACGTGTCACTCTAAATTTCAGCGACTTAGTGTTATTCAGTATGAATAACACTATTATTTAGAGTGAATAAAGCGTTATTCAGTATGAATAACACTAAGTCGCCGGAATTCAAAGTGACACGCGCGACTTGTAACCAAAAAGCCCGCGACTTAGTGTAATTCAGTCTGAATAACACTATTATTCAGACTGAATAACACTAAGTCGCGGGACAGGTCGAGCATGTCAGGCTTTTTTTGCCACGTGTCGCGCTCTCGTTTGTCCTCACGTTCACAATGAAAAAGTGGTTTGCAATTGAACTTTCACCTATATATATAGGGGTGGGTTCAAATGGGAACCACTTTTTGGTTGTGAACGTGAGGACAACCGAGAGCGCAACACGTGGCGGATGACTAGGCGCTATTTGTGGCGGCTTTGAGTGTGGTCCCCCTTTTAATTCAATGCCCTCCCATGAATCGCGCCTAGTCATCCGCCGTGAACGTGACGTGGCGCCTAGTCATCCGCCACGTGTCATGCTCTCGGCTGTCCTCACGTTCACAACCAAAAAATGGTTCACATTTGAACTTTCCTATATATATATAGGGGTCGTATCCGTTACAAACCGGATAGTTTGTACAAACTATACAAACCAATCTCAACCATACATATACATGATCAATGGTGTAGATTAATTAAGTTCCTAAATTCTCTCAACCACATTTGAAAAAAACTGCCTAAAAATTAAGAGATATACAAAATCAATGGAAATAAATGGAAAATCAATGGTTAAGATTAGGTTTGTAGAGTTTGTACAAACAACTTGGTTTGTATTTGATACTTCCCCTATATATATATATATATACAGAGAGAGAGAGAAAAGTTCAAATATATGAACTCAATTTTGGTTGTGAACAAGAGGACGAATCTCAGTCACTCATCCAGTCAATAAAGACGGCTTTGACCGGGTCCCTCTTTTAATAATCTTCACCCTCCCATGAATCGCGTCAATCCTCCGCGATCGCATCCACTGTAACCGAAGATGTGTGGTTGAGATTCGTCCTCACGTGATCACAACCAAAATTGAGTTTACATTTGAACTTGACCCTATATATATATATATATATATGGATGGATGGATGAGGCGATAAACGAACAAAATGGAAAAGGAAAAGCATAAAAGAAAGTCGAAGATTGTTGAACTTTAATTGGTTTTGAACTTTTGATTGTTGATTTTTTATTGTTTTTTTGGTTTTGACACACATTTGAAACGTTATAAAGATATTTTGGTTTGCGATTGGTTTTCTTATAATTTCATATTTTAATCCTAAGTGGTTCTAGTATCGATTTTCCCATAGTGAAACCGAACCGGTACCCAACTTGTACATATGGTTCGGTTTTCGGCCCTAGTTTTTAGTCCCAAAAAAATGGATACAACCAGTCTGGTACTGATCTCATCTCTATTTCCAACCCCTAATCATTACCAAAATGTTTTCTTGTAGAATCCAAAATCAAGTTCTTTAAAAGAATTTTCAAAAAAAAAAAGAGCAAAATACAGTTGTCTTTTTGCAATATATTATTTAAAGAAAAACTACTTAATTTTATGAATATATAGAGATCATAAAAATATAATATTCTCTTGAGGTTGACCATTGTTTTAACATGCAATGATTTCATTACTTCATAAGGTATATACATAAGGCATTCTCAATAAATGAAAGGAATAATTTGTCTATCATTTTCTAAATGCACAAAACATTTTCGTATTTAATTTTCGTATTCTAGGGTCTTTTTGACTTGGGGATTTTGTAGGGTCTGAAATCGCGTTTCATTTCAATCTCGGGTTGAAGGAAAATCCAAAATTGAAATCCCACAAACATTCGATTTAGATTCATTCAGGGTAAATTACTTCCCATTGTTTTTCTTAATATTTTAAAATATGTTTTGTAATAATCTAAAGAAACCAGGTTCAATTTAATTTCAAATCCTATAAATCAAAGACCCTAAACATCCACAATACTTTCACGGAATCTAAATCCATCAATAACAGTCCATCAAACCAACTAGGACACTTGATATTTGTAAAGCCCAGGTGGTTCATACTTCCTCGATACGTATTTTGATCAATGCGAATCGATAATATTTCACACATTTCCAATTAAAAATTATAATCTTGATAGGGCCCATTAAAGAGAAAGCCACATCACTAAAGTTTAATGGATGGCACTCCCAAAGGGTATGTGGTCCAAGAGTGGTGGGAACCAATGTCCTTTCTAGATATTGGGAGGCAGAGATGACTTCCTCTTATCATTTTCACTCTACAACATCTGATTCAACAAAAAATGGCATCTTGTCATTGTGGTGGAATCTAAAAGGTTGTCCCAATAAAATAAAAAATAAAAACTTTTCCTACACTATCTACATGCTTCTAACAATTTATTTATTTTCGCTAAACAAGAAAATGAGAATAGAAAGAAAGATTGGTTTCTAGTTCACGACAGAGTAAATAGATATTACGCTCCATTATCACACGCAACGGTAACAGAAAGAAACAAAAGAATATCAAACAAACTCTTAAAAAATAGTATATCCCGCACACAGGGGGTAGAATTTATGCAGACTTTGCCTCTACTAAAAACAGTGTGTGTGCAAAGTGCAAACAAGCATCATGTATGAAACAAGAAAGAAAGTATCAGAAGCTCAAAAGTGTGAAGTGGTTGTGTTTGCTTTCTAAAACTTTCTAAAGGGACAACCACCAACCTTCCATGTGTTATTTTACATCTATCTACTCTAAACCACATGTTTACGAATCCCCTTTATTTCTTCCTAATGTCACATACTTGCTTTTTCGAAGATCCACATCAATGCGACAACTACTAGCATCGCCATAATTTCTTATTATAGTTAACCCGAACTCTAAAACATTTTGACCATTTGGTAAAAACTTAAAGAGACATCAAGAAGTTTGTTTGGCTTTTCAAATTTTTATATGCATACTTCCTAGGCTTAATGTACCTCATCTTTGGCCATTTTGAACTTTGGTCTACCACTAGAAAGGAAACAAACTTGTAGCTTTACCCTAACAAACAACTACAACCTTTGCCTACCTAAAATTAACCAAGTTTTTTTTATAACAAATTACGTCAAACAAATCAATTTTGTTGTAAACAAGAGGATCGCCGAAACCCATAAGATAGTTTTCTGAAATTTACAACATATTTTCGTTGGTTTGTTTCACGATATTTGCATGATGACATGATACAACTGTTTCAGATGGATGCAATACTTCGAAGAAAAAGGAGTCAAATCATTAGAGTATGTAAATAAACATTCAAATGTAAGTAAATTAGCTCTTTTAAAGATGAATTCATTACTCAAAAGTCAACTATAACAACATTCTTTTGCTACTCCTATCCAAATTTAGGGGAGGAAGCTTGCACATACAAATAAGGGGTTAAACACTAAAAGGAAATAGATAACAAAGAATAGAATTGAACTCACAAGAATAAACAATGTGGGAAAGTGGCCGATCATTCACCTAGTTTGCAACCCCGGATGTACGGGTGGTCAAACTTGATGTATTTGACCCAATATGAACGGTACCTAGTCATGGCCAACTCGAGCCATGGTTTCATATTACCGTTGTAGTGAATGACGGCTGCATTCTCGATGTCGCTCTTATCGATGCTCGGGTTATAGCCGAGACCAAGAACATGCCAAGATTTGTCAAGTGGATGTGTAAGCCCATAAAATGTCATCAACCCTGGAGGCAAAGTCCCAAGCTTCCATAGAACCCGGTCTTCATTCTGATTTCAACACAAGTGGTAGTGAACCACATTTAGCATAATGAATGCATCCAACCAAAAACAAAAGAAACAACTATTCATGATGAATATAATATATATTCATAATGAATAATATCCTGAACGATGAAAATTCATGAAATATTTACGGTTCCTAAATGATCTTTTTCCGGGTTCAATAAACGGATAAATTGCAAAGAAGAAAATCGTACCATGTTTTGCCACTTGTGGTAAATGCCGGTTATATCCCACTTTTTCCACTGCTTGAGATCAAACACGTTCATCCCGTATGCCCAACCACACGCATTTGGGTCAAAGTTTCGGGCAATATGGGGATTTGAGAAATTCAAATACTTGTCAAAACGGTGGAAGCTTTCGCCACAAGTTTCAACGGCACCATTAACTTTTCCCCGAAGATCAACTTTCCACAACCCCGTCAAATCTTTCTGGACAACAATGTCATCATCCAGAAACAGGATCTTGTTTAATTTGGGATAAACCTGCGGAAGATAAAATCTAAGGTGATTTAGCATCGAAAGATACTTAGGGTTCCTATACTTCAGATTGGACGATCCAGCCGAGAGGGTCGTGTGATGATCGGCTTTGAAGTAAAACTCCTTCATTGCCGCAGACTCTAGTTGTCGAAGAACTGGACAGTAGGACGAATTCAGCCACTTAAATTCGTCAACATTTTCTACATGGATCGTCGCTTTACCAGGAGGGTTCAGTAGAAACCACATATTCATCGCTCCAAAGTTTAATTTATCAGAAACCAGATGGAAAACATGTTTCTCCGGTTCCTGTATTTCCAGCCAAGCAAACATAAATTAGTCCATGAAACCAACCGGATGTGTGCGAGTTTGTCTCACACACACACACACACACACACACACATAGGGGAGATTTTATTTTGCAAACCACTCTTAGAATACAAACCATGCAAACCGTCGATTTCATTGGTTAAATTAATGAAAAATGTTTCATGAAAATGTTTCACATAATTCTTTTCTTAATAAAATTGCTTCATATTTTTATGTAAAAATGAAAATATTTCTTCAGAATAAGAAAAATACATTAAATAATTTCATTTTTACATAAATATATATAGGCAGGTTTAAGAGAAAAACCTCGAAGAAAAGGAAAACTAAGAAACACCCTCATAGTCCTTCATCTGGACCGATGCACTTGTCCATAGAAGTAAATTAAGTTTTTTTTTTGGTTTTTATGCACATGTGCATACTACAAATTACTTCTATACACAAGTGCATATGGTCCAAATGAAGCGCTGCAAAGGTGTTTTACTTAGTTTTCCATTTTTTGAGGTATTCCCTTGAACCTCGCCCTACACACACACACACACTTTAGAAAACTATGAGGCTATATATATTTTACCTTAGCATTCATGATCGTAGAGTTAACGACAACCGATGCAGCCAACACGTTATCCGAGAAGAGTGCATAGTGATACAGACTCGGGTTTTCAAGATTCTCGCTCCTAGGGAACTTTCTCTTCTCCAGCGGAAGAAGATAATATTCTATCGTTAGACGCATCGACAAACAATGAATCCCATTCGGAATCGTTTTCGCCGCTAACTGACTCAAAAACGTGCTCTGCTTTTTCAAGCTACGAACTTGCTCATCTGCCGATTGAAGCATCGCTCTCAGCTTCCCCGTGACCAACTTACAGTCGTAAAGTTGATCTCTAGCTTTCGATAGCAACTGGCCCATAGCTTTGATTTTCTCCGGGGCACTAAAAGACACAAAGTCAAGATACAAAAAAACTTAAAAAACTTGCACGAAAACATAGAGACGGGCGCTCTACCTGTGATTGAGATCGGTATCTGTTGTTGCATCTCCTAAAGCGCGTTGACTTTCTTTGATTCGGTTTTGTAATTCATGAGCCATGTTTGTCTTGTTCTTCATATTTGCGATGCTCACGTATACCCTAGCCATGATGATTTGATCTCTCATTAGACGAACGGTTGAGTCTACGTTCTCGTTATCGGTTTCTTTCCTCCATATACTGTACTTCCCCAGAACAGCAGAATCTACCGATTTAGACCGTTCAATGGCTGCGTTTTCAAGCATTAAACTTACATTGTCGTCTTGTTTCATTAGATCAGCCGCTCGCTTTTCACGTCTCTTTTCTCTCAGTTGCTACATGAAAGATAAACAGAGCAAGTTTATATGCATATCAAATAGAATAAGTGTGTCTATTAATTAAAAACAAACCAAACGAACCCAGTAAATCCCACTAGAAGTAGGGTCTAAAGGGGGTCAGATGTATGCAGACCAAACCTCTACCCCAAAGAATAGAGCGGCTGTTTCCGTGAACATTAATTGGAAAGTTCAAATTTACCCTTCTTGCTAGGCTTGTGGGTGTATCTACAAATGGAGAATGATCAGCTGCAATGAGAATAACATACGCATAATTTAGATTCACATATGCTTGAACATCTAAGGGATGTGTTTTGTACACTGAATTGAACAGAACGGAACGGAACAGAACAGGGAACATTGTTCCATGTTTGGTAAGACAAGAACAGAGTGTAACAAACTTATATTTTACCAATATAACCTCAAAATAAAACTCATATTTTCTTCTAAAACATCAAATATACCTTTTTCTTTACATTTTATTCATTTTTAAATTTTAATTACTATATTTTATGCTCTTTAAATTTCACTTTAATTGTCCTAAAAATATTATTTTTATACAGTTTATATATTTTGATTTATTTAATTTATTAAATGTTAATAATAAAAAACAATATACAAAAATATACAAAACTACTTAATTAAAACTTTATATTTGATGTCATTTTAATCATTTTGACAAAAAGATTCTAATGTTATAGTTTGTTTTAAAAATACTTATTTTATTATAATTTAATCAATTACATAATTAATCAAAATATATAAAATATATAAACAACTATTGGGGGTAAATTGGTCATTTTATCTGTTATGTTCGTCCAGTTTTGTCTTCTCAAACGCTGAACAGTTGTTCTGTCCTCTTCTGTTATGTTCCGTCCTGTTCTGTCCTATCCTTTTCGGGATACAAATGCACCCTTAAGAAAACATGAGAACAACATTACCGTTTAAAGAATTTTCTTGTTTGGCTTTCATGTTCTCCTGATTGTTATTTGCCGAAATCTGTTTCATCAATGTGTCCATATGTAGTTTTCAATCAAAATTGAGAACAACAAACAAACGAACCATGCAAAGGTAAACCAAAACTTGATGTTGCACAAACCTCAGAGGAACCTGAATCGATATCGATCACATTTTCTTGCCCGGAAAGCTTCCAAGAAGCCGAGTAGTTGTTTTTCCGAAAAGATTCAAGACTCAAAGGCCCCAGGTCGTCTGTGTTGGCCTTGATGACGTCAATAACCTAAAACGTATAACTATGAATCTAAGGCCATTAAAACCAAAAGTAATGAAAGAATAATGGTTCAGATAACAGAAGATTCAGTAACATACTACTAACATACCTCCTTCGAGAAAAGAAATTTGACATGTTGCAAAGCAAGTTTTGTTCTCCAATCTACATCCTGCATCTATTGATGAATGTAAGCATTATATCGTTTAAAGACATACAAAAGGTAAATGTAAAGAAGTTACCTGTTCGCTGACACTACTCAAGGAATCATTTTGATCTACATAAAAAGAAACGAGGAGAAAAAGGAAGAGTTATACATTTTAAAATTAGAATAGCTACTAACTTGCAAACTTACAGTAAGAGTGTTTGTTATCTGCTTAATGGGACTCAAAGCTTATTTGGTCAAGTATACATGATTGATAGGTAGTAGCTCAATGATATAGAAAGTTGCTTATTCAATAAGCTTCTAGTGGGACTTTAATGCAGAAAGCCAAGTTATTTCCAAACCTATCCCTGCCAATTTAAAAGCACACTCCTCCCATCTATGAAAACCCCTCCCAATCTATCTATACAAACAAATTAATCCACATAGTCAACTTTAACTTAATGGAAAACCAACCAAACGACCCACATTCTCTACTTCGTGGGTCCCCTTTTGATTCACCCCGCATCAAATAAAACACAATGTTCCGATTTTTTCATGTCTCTTCATATATAGAATACTCAATGAGGATCTTGAAAAGAAATTATGAAACACACAGTGTAGAAATGAGGCATATGACATCCCATAATCAATTAAAACACTTGGAGCGCAACACTACCAGTTACCACAATCATTGCATCTCGAACCTACCCTTTCGCCAAAAGTCGATCTTTTTCATAGTTGAACAACTTAATCCAGTCCATCTAAACCAATCTAATCAATGACTCAAATCTGGATTAAGCCACTTAGGATTCAACTACTACACTTTAGAAAATAGACCTCAAATTTTCATCATCAGAACTACAAGTGATCATAATATAACTAGGTTGCAATTTGTGTAACTTGTGTGCATCACAAACACTAATTACTTAAATCCAATTCTTTGATCTTGAAAGAATCCATTAAACCAAAACTAAGGCAATTGTATACATAAAAGAGATACCAAGTCAACAAGATTCAACTCAAATAAACCTAAAATTAGTAAATTGGCAATTGGCAATTATATCTTAACAAAAGATCACACTATCCATACAGAAGTCAGTAAATAGGAAAAAGATTACTAACCAATTGAATTATTCGAATAAATCCCACGCCCAATGAAGAACACCATTGGAACAAGAACTAAAATTAACACAAGGGCGACAATCGGAAAACGAGATCCACCACCGCCTCTGTTTCTATGAACACCCCTCTTGATCGCCATCTTCAATCAACAACAAAAAAAAAAAACCCAAAATTGACACCATTGTTTTTAAAAAAATTCATAATCAAACACAAAGATTAAGAATTCTTACTGAAATTTGGGGAGGATAAGAGATCTTGTTGTTGAACTTTGCTACTTTTAGAGCAATAATGTCATTTTAGTTGATGAATTGAGAAAATTGAAAGTAAGGATCAGTGAAGTGAAGTGAGAATTTGCAAGCCCTAGGGCTATGAATTGCACTATATGGATTATGGAAAGGGGGCCTAGAAGCAAAGATCTGCAATGGAAGATTAGGGTTTTGTGAATTCGAATCCAAATAGAGATTTTTCACCAAGTTTTGAAGGATTTCTTGACTGTGATTCGTATCAATTTCTTGTTCATCTTCCGCATCACAGCGACGCCATTTATGATGATGATTAAGCATTTGTTCAAGATTCTGAGATATTTTCAATTACACCCCTTAAGTTAACAATTTGGCCATTTTACACCTTACTGTTTACCTAATTTATTTATTTTTGTCGTAAGTACGCACGGCCTCATGCGGCGGGCTGGATGTGGGTTTGAGCGGGCTCAGCCCGATGGTGGTACACATCCGCCAGGCTCACGAACCTGCTGCAAAGCGCTCTATCTCTCTTCTCTCCTTCTCTCTATCTCTCTCTTCTATATATGTGTATATATTTAATTAGTAAAAATTGATAAACGGCATGAAAGGTTGAACGGTTGTATTACGAGATTTGAAAGGTTGGATAGTGGTTTGAAGGTAGGATAGTTGAAAACTGATGTATCGCTGCTGTGGTAACTTTGGGTTGAACCCAAAATCAATAGTGGTACTTAAGGCCTAATGGTTAATCCGGTAACAATAACAAATTATATCCACTCGGATGTAAATTATTATTTATCAAATGTGTTGTAAAATATATTTACAAAAGATATTAAACGAGAACCGACCATGAATACAAAACGTTAGAGAGGAATTAAATACATCAATAATTTTGCATGGTCTAACAAATCATGTTTAATCCATTTTTCTTAAACCGTCTTGAGATAAGGTCCACTACAAAGCTATTCTTTTTGTAACATCGACATTCTAATACACTTTATTTTCAAGATAAATTATAAATGTTTGTTATGTTTCTAATTGTAACAACCAGATTATACACTTGATTTCCAAGATAATCATAAATGTTTGTTGTTTTTCTAAACAAGGTAACGGGTCGATCATTAACTCTAAATTAAACACTTGCAAAAGTGTTTAGGGGTCAATAAACTATTATCAAATGATTGTTTCTATAAGTATATTGGTTAAAAGTAACAGTTGTAAAAGACAACTATTTATATACACATACAAAATTGACAAACAATATATAGAGCATATGTAGGGTGTTTCACATAAATATACGAATTCTTAAATTCATATAAAAGTGCGCCTTTTTTACTAATTGACGGTGTGGCGTACAAATTGGGTTTAGATGAATCCATACAACACGTTTTCAAATGTATTTCTCAAAAGAGTTCTTTATAAAACTTACAAGCACAATTGTTTTGTTAACTTTTTATAATTTCTTCATCAAAGTTTAATAAATTGATATATAATACCTTATCTCGATCACAAAAACTAACAATATAACAGAATTGTTATCGTATAAGTTTTCGCATCACATGTTCCGGATTATGTATTTAGATAATATCAGGACATACGATTATGCTTCATAAATTTTATTCATCAAAATGTTTTAGTTGTATGCTATTCAAAATACTTTATATTACTCCAATATGGTCAACTCTTTTATATATATGTTTGCTTTAAGATACTTGATATACTAATAGAATCACAATAATATTTTATTGTAGATTGCATGGGAAATATTAGTCACACTACAAGTCGTGTCACACTTATTATCTCAAAGTTTACGCACGTTATTATAAGACATACAATTGACTGTTATTGATGAAGAAGATGAAAGAAGAATATATACTTTTTATATATTATATTTAGAGTACACGCATAAATTTATATTAAATCCAGATTTATTAGCAATATATCCTACTAAACACATTAAAATTTGTGTAGAATGCCACGCTTGGAAGACCTTGAGTATTTGACATAGTTTTCAAAGTTTAAACGAATCTACAGACACAGTATTTACCATTATAAATGGTCATGAAGAAATATTCATATGAATCCTATGTTTACTTCAGTTATTTGATGAGAACGATTAAAATAATACTTATCATTGAAAAGTTTAACCAATTTTAAAATAATTCATGTTATCTTACATCATCCGTTACGTAATCTCATATACCTTGTCGACTTATCTGTTGTTCAAATTAAAAAAATATATTAGAATAATTTTATCTTCCAAATTTCCATTTCATATTAGTTGGTTGCCACGTAACACAAACCATGGGGATCATCATTATCCAAATCAATGGAACACTTCCTCATTTTGTGGGAAAATCAATGAAGAACTATTCAATTAATGCTTAGATAATGGACTCAAAAAACCAACAAATTCCACCAATTTCTTAGGGAACTTTTGCACTATAAATTCATGGCATCATCATCCAAATCAAAAACCACATTTGTGGGTTTCTTTCTATCTTAGAATTCACCTTTCAAAGCAACATGATGATGGGCTGCTTTGGGGGTAGCTTTAAACGAACAACCACCACCACTAAGATTTCAAGTCAGTTAATCTACCAATTTATTTTTCTTGTTTTTCGTTTCTAATTGTTGGTTTTTCCGTGTTTGTTAATAATAAGCTAGCTTATAAGTTGGTACATGTTTGGATGGACCATAAGGCCGTTTATATGCTAACTTATTGAAAAGCTAGTTGGAGTAGCTTTCAGAAGCTTTTTGTAGCTTTTTCCAGTTAAACCCTTATTAATATTAATTATTATACCCCAATATACCATTTTTGGTCATTTTACATACTCATAAACTAATTTTTGTCACACATAATTTATTCATAAGCTAGCTTATCTGCAAACACAACCTAATGTTGAGTTTTGGTGATATGTTTGCAGGCAAGAAACCCAAGGAGATAAGAGAAAGAAAGAATCCACAAGTGGTGTGTTTTGGGGAACTTTTAATCGACTTCGTGCCCACGGTTTCTGGCGTTTCATTGGCAGAGGCACCCGGCTTCAAGAAAGCTCCTGGCGGAGCTCCGGCTAATGTCGCTGTCGGCATCTCCAGATTAGGAGGTTCCGCGGCTTTTCTTGGCAAGGTACATTTCAAAGTGTCTACGGGTTTTGTATCGCTTTATATAATAGATTAACAATTATAGGCGTTTCGCGTTAGACATTTCTTAATTTCTCTGGTTTTCAAAAAAGTCACTACTTCTAAAACGGTCATTTATGTTATTTTCCCATTTGTATAACTTCAACTAAGTTTAAATATCACTAACAATGATTAAATAATCATATTTATGTAAAGATGTTACAATAAGTTGATAGACTTTTTTGAAAATCTTACAAGTTTTTTAGGACATTTTTAAAATGAAATGTATTTGTTGATCAGGTTGGCGATGATGAGTTTGGTCACATGTTGGCTAACATCCTTAAGGAAAACAATGTCGATAACTCTGGAATGAGGTTCGATAAAGAAGCAAGAACCGCACTGGCATTTGTTACCCTAAGGGCCGATGGAGAGCGCGAATTCATGTTCTTTCGCAATCCTAGTGCTGATATGCTTTTTACGGAAGCCGAACTTGATAAGGATTTGATCAAGAATGTATTTTTCTTACACCCTTTTCGTCAAAATGGATGATACATATTCGTTTGCTTCGCATTTAACTCTGAATTTATGTTTGTTTGACGTTTATCGAGCAGTCAACAATCTTTCACTACGGTTCAATCAGTTTGATCGAGGAACCATGCAAATCGGCTCACCTGGCTGCAATGCAAGTAGCCAAAAAGGCCGGTTGCATTCTTTCCTACGATCCCAATTTGAGACTCGCTCTCTGGCCCTCAGCCGAAGCTGCGCGAACAGGCATCATGAGTATCTGGGATCAAGCCGACATTATCAAGGTACAGTATTTTTCATAACCTTTGGCTCTGATACCATGATAAGTAAAACCCCATTAGATAACTGAACTTTAACATATACAATGGAGAAATGGTCCAAATCTAGCATACGTGAAATTCTAACATATATACTTTAATGGGATTTTCTTGAAATGCAGGTTAGTGAGGAAGAGATTGAGTTCTTGACCGGAGGCGATGACCCCTATGACCATAATGTTGTCTTGACCAAGCTTTTCCACCCGAATCTTAAGCTGTTGATAGTCACCGAAGGTCCTGACGGCTGCAGATACTACACCAAGGTTACCTTCAACTCCTTCGAGAACCTCAAATTTGGTCGATTTAATGCGATATTTGCATATATTTAGAGTTGGGTTGAATATTTCTTATATGAAGTTGAATAACTTTTACAAACTTTTATAGGATTTTCATGGCAAAGTTGGTGGTGTTAAGGTGAACTGTGTTGATACAACTGGTGCTGGTGATGCTTTTGTTGGAGGACTCCTCAACAGTTTGGCTTCAAACCCTCAACTGTTCAAGGTAAAACTATATATACAAGGATGGATTCAAATGAGAACAATATCTATCTAAAAGAACACAAGAACCAACAAAATCATATATGATTCACGTACAAAATCATATATGATTCGCCAGACTTTGCAAATCCCTGTCAAAGTTGTCTGCGTGGTCTTTTTTTTTAATTTAATGCAAAATCATATATGATTTGGTTGGTTCTAGTGTTCTTTTATATAGATATCGTTCTCTCATGAGCATCCCTCTCTCTCTCTCTCTATATATATATATCCATATATTGAAAGCACAACGAAGATCGTGTGAAAAGAAAAGTTAAGGTGAGAAAGGTAAGAAAGGATTTGAACCACTGATCACTTTTAATTTCAAAGTCAAGTTAAGGTGAGAAAGGTAAGAAAGGATTTGAACCATTGATCACTTTTAATTTCAAAGTCATCCCACGAAATTTGCTTAATGGCTAACTGATTCAATGCATCTCATCCTAATGTGCATCTAAGAGTGAAGATATTAACCCCAATGGGGCAGCCTACCGGTTAAGGCTTGGTGTTGGGGAAAAACCCACTCAAGTTCGAATCCGGGGGTGAGCAACCAGGGGCCACTGAGTATTAATCCCAGGGGAGCATGCTTTAGCTCTCGGTAAAAATTACCAAGGATGTAGTCTGGGCAAACCCAGGTGAACCTTATCTAAAAAAAAAGAGTGAAGATATCTTCTTACTCTTCTCACAATAACTCAACTTCTTACATAAAGCAACCCTTGAAAGCACATGATATATCTGGTATATATATACATTTGAGATTGAACTGTTAATAATTTATTAATGCTCTATCTCAGGACGAGAAGAAGTTGAGGGATGCCCTAAGGTTCGCAAACGTGTGCGGTGCCATTACGGTGACACAAAGAGGAGCGATTCCATCCTTGCCGACGAAGGAAACTGTTCTGCAGAAGTTAGAGGAAGTCGGACCTGAAGCCTAAATAAATTTTATGATTTTCGCAATCCGCGACAAAAGGAAATGACTATAAATAAATTGTAAAGCCTTTAGAGCAAAAGTAGGAACATAAAACAACAAATTTTGTATATCAATTTTCTTAGTTTTGGTCCATTTGTTTGTACATTGAAAATGAAATAAATGCAAATATTGCGCCTTTTCTTCAAATATGCATATGTTATGGTTCAAATGATCGTATTATTGAACACAAACGTTGAAACGTTCCTTTTTAAATAAATTACAAGTCTACTATATTTCACTCTTTAAATTCCATCTGTTAATATAATATAAATGGTAACAACAATCAAATTATCATTTGTGATTGTATAATTATTTGACAAAATAATTAAATATTATATATGAATGATTTTGATTTTGATTAAAAAACATAAAACAAGCGGATTTGAAGTTATTAGATACGTGTCAGCATGTGATGCGGTGCAAATCATATTGAATTTAACACTGATAGAGATCTTTAAGGAGTATTTTGTAAAAGTATGGGTGTTTTGAAAACCCTTTGTAAAAATAGGGGTGTTTGAGTTTTGTTTGTAAAAATAGAAGTATTTTGATGGGGCCCACCACTTTTATTAATCTGATTTTTAAAATTTTCATTTTCAACCCTTATATATTTATAAATGTTACCTTCTAACTTACGTCTTCATTTTTTATTTATGTCCTATATTTTGAAATCTTCATATTTAACCCTTATTATATATTATGTTTAAATTTATTTATTTAAAATATATGTATTAATTTTAGAAAGGTATATGATTAAATATACTTCTTTAAAACCTTAAAGTTAGGCTATGTTTGGCAAGCGTAGCTTATAAGCTAGCTGGTAGCTGATAAGCTAGCGGATAGCTAATAAGCTAGCTGTTGATTGATAAACTTGCTAGTAGCTGATAAACTAGTTGTTGAACAAATTATGTTTGGCAAAAACTAGCTTATGAGTATGTAAAATGACCAAAAAGGGTATCTTTGAATTTAATAATTAATATTAATAAGGGTATAATTGGAAAAAGCTACAATAAGCTTCTCATAAGCTACTCAAAGTAGCGTTTCAAAAAGCTAGCTGATAAGCTAGCTTCCTGGTACATGTTTGGATGGACCAGCTTATGCTTGCCAAACACAGCCTTAGTACCAACAATATTTAATATATATTAATATGAGGAAATTACAACACGAATTAAACGGTAACTAGAACATTAATATACTACAATATTACGAAATTAAAAGATTAAGTACATAAAACCTCACAAGAAGAACTAAACACTAAATTAAAATACGAATTAAATAAAAGTATCGTAAACTCATTTCCTTTTTTTCTTCTTTTTTTGTTGTAATTTTATCCAAAATAAATAGTTATGAAAATATTATTTGCATCCAGACAGTCTATGTATAATAAAATAGTAACTGGGCTGCCACGTGTCGTTGTCTGATGAGTCGGTACAGGATTTTCCGTCTAAACATATATCTGAAGTTTGAACGCATTTTACATTTTCGGTTCATTTAGGCTTATAGCCTTATCTAATTGACATATGTCATCCTATTTATCTTCAACTTTTTAGTTCCTTTTTTTAATCTTCTAATTTTTACTTAAAAACCATATAGCTATTTTAGAAAATAAGGATTTAAATAAAAAAGAAAGATGTAAGTTGGAGTGTAACATTTATAAATATATAAGGATTGAAAATGAAAATTTTAAAAACTATATTAATAAAGGTGCACCCCTATTTCTACAAAGGGGGTATTATTAACAACACCCCTACTTTTATAAAAAAACTCGATCTTTGAGACTCATGATTAGGGTCTAACGGTCTCATTTTTGTTACGATAAGGATCTTTGAAGCTAACTTTTTTTAACTATGCTCTGTTACATTCCACCTGCTACTCATGAGTGGCGATTTTGTCAATTTAACATGTTTATTAACTTTTTAATTGTACAATCTTTCATGCTATTTCCACATTAAGCATCTAAGTAACAGAAAGTTATACTAATTCTAAAGGTATATCTTTCCTCCTCTGACCATCTTCTTCGGCCCTCACCCATCTCCGACCATTATACACTGGACATATACAACAAAGCAAACACACTAAATCAAACATGAATGGACACACTAAATGTAGCCCAAAGTTCATCTCAAGAAAAACCCCCCAAAAAAGAAGTTGTCGAAGAAACCATAAGGATGTGGCGTACTGATTAAGGTCTGTGGAGGAAGTGGCTAGTTAACCCTTCTACCCCATGTTCGAATCCAGACGCTTCTAGATTATGGCAACTGGGATTAACTCAGGACAGCATGTTTTAGCTATCAATAAACCTTTCCAGGATTAGTCAGGCAAACCCTTGGATACCCTTCCAAAAAATAAAAAAAGTTGTTAAAGATAGATGAGGTGTCAATCCAAATTCTGGCTATTGGTCGATCCTGGATTTTTTTTAATTTTGGATTCATTCCATCCTACCATATTATATATGTGATCGTAGAGCTAAAAGATTTCGTTAATATGGTTAAATTCCCAAATATGGGATTTGAAAATGGAGGAGTTTATATCTCCGAAGATGACGGAGGTCGAGCGTACAATAAGGGACATGAAAATGGAGGACAGCCTTACCCATCGCTATATTTAGCGATGAAATGGTGACCATTGCTTAATTACGTCATTATTTTTCAATCCATTTATTTTTGGAAATTTTGGATGTATCAATTTCCAAATAGTTTGTACATTGAACAGATTAATTTTCATTTTTCTGAATTGTTGTATTTCATATTCATCTCTCTGAAACCCTAATAATAATAAAAATGGATGAAAGGAAGACGGGATCTTCCAGCGCCAAATCGAGCTATGCTTTGCCAAGCTTCTCCAGTGGACCAACCATGGATGCCTTGAAGCGTAATAAGAGCACCGGTGAGCTATATATATATATATAGGGGTGGGTTCAATTGTGAACCACTTTTTGGTTGTGAACGTGAGGACAACCGAGAGCGTGACATGTGGCGGATGACTAGGCGCCACGTCAGATCCACGGCGGGTGACTAGGCGCGATTCATGGGAGGGCATTGAGTTAAAGAAGGGGATCACACTCAAAGTCGCCACGTGTCGCGCTCTCGGTTGTCCTCACGTTCACAACCAAAAAGTGGTTTACAATTGAACTTTCCTCTATATATATATATATATATATATATATATATAGGGGAAGGTTCAAACGAGAAGCATGTCAATTTAAGAGAATGTGAAGAGCAATCTCAGCCACTCATCTCGCGGTTACGGCGGACGTGATCACGGAGGATTGACGCGATTCATGGAGGGTAGAGATTATTAAGGGGGACCGGTCAAAATCGCCTTTGTTGACTGGATGAGTGGTTGAGATTCGTCCCCACGTTCTCTTAAATTAACATGCTTCTCGTTTGAACCTCCCTCTATATATATCCCCAAATTTACTAATAATAATCTGTGATTGAATTGAATTCTGATGGAGGTATTGTATTAATGTAGGTTCGTCATTGGGAAGGGATCGAAATAAGGGTGCATTGGTGGTGTGTTTTGGGGAACTTCTGATCGATTTCGTGCCTACGCAGGCCGGAGTTTCACTGGCGGACGCCGTCGGATTCAAGAAAGCTCCTGGTGGTGCTCCCGCTAATGTCGCCGTTGGCGTCGCCAGATTGGGAGGATGTGCAGCTTTTCTTGGCAAGGTGGTGTTCATACGAAAAATATAACTTTTTACGAAAACGCAAGGCAATCTCAACCACTCATCGCGGTCAACAAAGATGGTTTTGACCGGTCCCCCCCTTTAATAATCTCTACCCTCCCATGAATCGCGTCAATCCTCCGTGATCACGTCCACCGTAACCGCGAGATGAGTGGTTGAGATTGCACCTCACTTTTTCTTAAATTGACATGCTTCTCGTTTTGAAAGTTCAAATATGAACCACTTTTTCATTGTGAACATGAGGACGAATCTTAGCCATTCATCCGGTCAATAAATGCGGCTTTGACCGGTCTCCTCCATTAATAACCTCTACCCTTCCATGAATCGCGTCAATCCTCCGTGATCGCATCCACCGTAACCGAAAATATGTGGCTGAGATTCGTCCTCACGTTCATGATGAATATATATATATATATATATATATAGAGAGAGAGAGAGAGAGGAAGGTTCATACGAGAAGCATATCAATTTAAGAGAACGTGAGGAACAATTTCAGCCACTCATCTTTGGTTACGGTGGACGTGATCACGGAGGATTGACGCGATTCATGGGAGGGTAGAGATTATAAAGGGGGGGGGGGACCGGTCAAAGCAATCTCACGTTCTCTTAAATTGATATGTTTTTCTCATTTCAACCTTTCTCTCTCTCTCTCTCTCTCAATATATATATATATATATAATATAGAGGAAAGTTCAAATGTGAACCACTTTTTCGTTATGAACATCTCAACCCCTCATCTGGTCAATGAAGGCAGCTTTTACCAGTTCCCCCCCCCCCTTCAATAATCTCTACCCTCTCATGAATCGCGTCAATCCTCCGTGATCGCTCCACCGTAACGGAAGATGTGTGGCTGAGATTCGTCGTCACGTTCACAACCAAAATTGAGCTCACATTTGAACCTGACCATTATATATATATATATATATATATATATATAGAGAGAGAGAGAGAGAGGAGAGAGGAAAGTTCAAATGGGAACTCAATTTTGGTTGTGAACGTCAGAACAAATCTCAACCACTCATCCGGTCAATAAATGCGGCTTTGACCGGGTCTCCTTTAATAATCTCCACCCTCCCATGAATTGCATCAATCCTCCGTGATCGCGTCCACCGTAACCGAAGATGTGTGCCACGTGGCGCGTTCTCGGTTGTCCTCACGTTGACAATGAAAAAGAGGTTCACATTTGAACCCACCCCTATATATATATCACACACAAACAAAACTCAACTGTCTCGCAAATCTGTCAGCATCCTTTTATTTTTGTTTTTTATTCGTCCTTCGATCATCAACGCCCACTTCAATTGACGTATATAAGTTGAATTTTTAAGGGAACAAATACACAACTATATGCAAAAACAAACAATCTTGTTGGTTCAGATTTCGGATTTCAGCACAACCTCTTAAAAATCAAAAGCGAAAATCAAAAGGTCACCAAAGTGAATGTGGGCCTCATTTGTTTCGGATTATTGTGACTAGGTTGGGGATGATGAGTTCGGTCACATGTTGGCTAGCATCCTCATAGAGAACGACGTCGATATTGCCGGAATGAGGTTTGACAAAGAAGCAAGAACCGCGTTGGCTTTCATTACTCTAAGAGCCGATGGAGAGCGCGAATTCATGTTCTATCGCAATCCTAGCGCTGACATGCTTCTTACTGAAGCAGAGCTTGATAAAGAGTTGATTAAGAAGGTATTTTTCTTAACACCCTTTTCGACAAAATAGATGAGATAGATAGATACTTTCCCGTTTCCGGTTTAACTTGAAAGTGTTGTTTGATCGATCAGTCGGCAATTTTTCATTACGGATCGATCAGTTTGATTGATGATCCAATTAAATCAGCTCATATGGCTGCAATGCAAGTTGCGAAAAAGGAAGGCTGCATTCTTTCGTATGATCCCAATCTAAGACTCGCTCTCTGGCCCTCACCCGAGGCTGCTCGAGAAGGCATCATGAGCATCTGGAATGAAGCCGATATTATCAAGGTACAACATCTCATCATAAGTTACAATGTAAAAAAAATCGTTTTTATAAATGTCAAATATTTCTAAATTGTCTCCTATATACAAGACTTAAATAAGATTAGAGAATTAAACAATTTAATGAGGGGTATTTTAGTCATTTTACATATTTTCTTAGGGACCAAAAGTGAACTTTACTCTTATTTTCTATAGAATGTCTAATTTCAAAAATGTCCTAAAAACATCTTTACATAGCACCCTGTAAATTAAGTCATATAAAGGAGTCTATTAGGACATTTATTATCACTCTATTTACCTTATTGTGTAACATTTTCAGCTATGAAAATGAATTTTTAGTAAGCATATTAAACCCGGCAAGCGCTAACATGTAAAGTCCCTTCCCACAGTACACTAATTGGGTAAGACTCTCGGTCCTTGTCATGCTCAATTAGTAAGCGTTTAGTAAACGGTCCCTTAGATTCGACCCAATATTTTAACGGGATTTTCTTGAAATGCAGATCAGTGAGGAAGAAATCGAGTTTTTGACCGGGGGAGAGAACCCCAATGACGATAATGTTGTCTTGACCAAGCTTTTCCACCCAAAGCTTCAACTGTTGATAGTCACCGAAGGTCCTGAGGGGTGCCGATACTACACCAAGGTTACTTTCATCTCCGAAAACCAAACCATCAAATTTGGTCGATTTTTTCATATAGAGTTGGGTTGAATAACTTTTGCAGGATTTTCGTGGCAAAGTTGGTGGTGTTAAGGTGAAATGTGTTGATACAACCGGTGCTGGTGATGCTTTCGTTGGAGGATTTCTGTGGTCTTTGGCTTTGAATACCGGATTGTTGAAGGTGAAGTCAACTACAAACTTCACCTCATTTATCTGTTTGATCATATTTCAAACACTTTTCACCCTTATATTGTGAATCCCGTGGTAAATATTGAACAATTTATCGATGTGTTTTAGGATGAGAAAAAGCTACGTGAAGCACTAAAGTTTGCTAACGTTTGTGGTGCCATCACGGTGACTGCAAGAGGTGCGATTCCATCCTTGCCTACAAAGGAAGCCGTTTTGAGGAAGTTGAAGGAAATGGAAGGTTGAATATTTCGTCCCGTTTTGATCCTTAATGATCGAAAGACACAGTTATCAGACAATACTCAGATCAGACAAATTGAATACAAGAATTATCATCGGAAAACTACATGTCTTTTTGTTTGTGTTTGTAGATTGCACTAGAATTGCAATCTTTCGATTTCTACTTATTCGTATTATATCATGTTTCATGTAATTTTTGTATTTTCTTGTTGTATTAATTCAATGACCTTATGTTGTTCACCCAAATTCGTATTTGTTGTATAAACAATTTGCTTTGATACCATGTTAGAATCTGTTATTTTCATGAACCACGAAATAACAGTACTAAACTCCATAGTAAAACACTGTTAAGGTATAAAAAAATTGTCAAACATTTACAGCAAAAACATTGTGAATGTTTATTTTTGTAAAGTTAAGGTGGTTTTGCTGTACGTGAAGGCTAAGTGTGTTTTTATGCATTCACTACTGTTCAAATGTGAACCACTTTTTGGTTGTGAACGTGAGGACAGCCGAAAGCGCGACACGTGGCGGCTTTGAGGGTGGTCCCCCCCCCCCTTTAATTCAATGCCATCCCATGAATCGCGCCTAGTCATCCGCCGTGGACCTGACGTGGCGCCTAGTCATCCGCCACGTGTCGCGCTTTCGGTTGTCCTCACGTTTACAACCAAAAAGTGGTTCACATTTGAACTTTCCTCTCTCTCTCTCTCTATATATATATATATATATATAGTTTCTTTAAAGAAACATTGAAAACGTTTACAAAAAACTACGATCACAAAACAACAAAGCAAAAAATTGTAGGAATTATAACACAAAAAAGGTTAACCGTTAAAGTGATTGTATTTTCTTGAAATCCACAAAAAGATGCAACAAGGATGATGATCATCAGATGTTCATATGTACATTAGATTAGGATTTAACTCTAAATGAACATCTTGCAGCAGATCATCATTAAAAACATATATTATTTTTAGTACGCACACAAATAACAAGATCTCGAAAGATTTTTCAATAAATGGTGTGCGTGAATCATAACGATCATTTTGGCCTATTAAGCCTGGTCCGTTTTTCTGGTAATCCAATGAACAATTCTGTTTCCACATCCGAACTCTCTCCACATTCCGTCATCTTTGAATCTGCTCGTCCTTCTTCCATTTTTTCATGAGGCCGGACTACACACTGGAGCGGAGATTCGAAAGCATTCACATTTTTCATTTTTTATCCATAATTTTATACATAACGATACGTATAATTGACTGTTTACTTTACAGAAATTAAGTAAACATGACATAAATCTTGATAAAATATATGTAGAACTAGAACAACTTTACCTGTACATTCAGCATTGCATTTTGAGAAGCTAGTCTTTTCTCCTGAAAATGTAAGAACACATGATGTATTTCTTATGGTGTTACAAAAATTAACTGATCATTTTTATTCTATGGATCTTATTTACAAGATGCACTTAATTAACAATAATAAAAGTGCATACATAAGTCTTGAAAAAATAAAGATTGAAGAGATCATTTATTCAATCTAGTACTTTTGTTACAAACTAAACATAGCATCTAATAAATTTAAAGAAGCCATTTAAATTTGTTATATCAAGTAATTTTAGAGAAACCTCAGTTAATATTATATTTTCTTACGAAATTATTGTTTATGACGTATTTGTGTGTTTTATTTGTATTCTAATACTGATTTATTTGAAATAAAACAATAAGTGCCATAGCTAAAAAACTGATCACCAAGAATATATGTAACAAAAACCGAAATATATATGAATAAAAGGAAAGAATTGTAACTATTTTTTCAAAATTTTGTAACTGATTTCGATTTCTCAAAAGATAAACCACTATCTTGTTCTCCATCAGTTCAAAGAGACTGAAACTTTGTCTGATTAAATTGATGCAAACAAATAGAAGGTTGGGTTTCACAATTAAATTCCAACAACTTTTAGGGTTCTAATTAAATCATCAAGAATATTGTACCTTGGCTTGTAGTTCCTGAATCTGTTCATTGTAAACTTGCATCTGAGACACCAAAAGAGTCCAAATATTAATCAAAAATTTATAAGTTGAATCAAAATTTGTTCTTGAAAGTCAAATTCTGGTCATTTTTTGGGTAAAAAGAAGTCAACCTTTCGAGCTCGAATGATGCATACACTCCTCTCCAGTTGCTGTTCAATCTGTTGTAGTTCATCAATGGTGCTTGATCCCAGACCTTCTCCAGAAAGTTTCCTATAAGATGTTACAACTTTTAATTTTCTTGCAGCTTTAGAATTAACAAATATTTTTTGGCCAAACTATGCATCTTATAAGCAAGCACTAAATTGAAAAAGTATCAACTAAAAATCCATACAGGCAAATTGTGAGGCCTATTCAAGATTTAGATTTAACAATATTAATTAGTGACTGAAAGTTAAATCTTACGGATTTAGAACATGAAATGCGTACCTTTTTGCGAGTTCTAGGGCCTCAATCTTCTTTGCCATACTTGCGGTTTCATTCTTCAAATGTTCCCACTGATCGATCAATACAAAATGAGTAATCTAAGTGATGCATTGCAAATTTTGGCAAAAAGGTCAAAAAATGTTGAACTTAGGGAGGTTTTTGGACTCTTAACTCCAAGATGTTCAACTTTCAATAACCCTTTCTAAAAGTCTAATTACACTACACCCGAAATTAAGTTTATTGGACACCAAAAATGTCCAAGTATTCTAGCATCGACTACTTTATAGGACCAAATATTTGGGTGTCATATCTAGCTAAAAGTGTGTTTTTTAAACGACAATCTTTATAAAATAACTAGCAAGAAGCTAGAGGAAAAACAAGTCGATTACAAGAGTCCGACACAATTGATGGGGTAACATCTCCAATCGATCAGATTTTTCCTACTACTCTTACACCTATCCAACACCCAACACCCAACAAGACCTTTCTACAATTTGTCTGGAATGGAATCTGGATGTGGGAGATGATTATCAAAGACTTAGTCTGTTTCGAAAGCACCATATCACGTCTATAAAAAAAAAACCACTTCCACCACCTTCCCAAGGGAGTTGTTATTGAAACTACAACTGATGTCGTGACACATCAAATCCAACATCATTTGAACTAGGAAAGAATCCTTTCAGGGACATCCGATATCTAAAAATATTGTAATAAGTGAATATGACATTTTTGTATGTTTTTAATAGGCTTTTAAGACATTTTAGAATTGTCCTATAAAAATGTGTCTATATAACACCATTTAAAATTGTCCTATAAAAAGTCTAATGAGACACTTTGTTTCAAATGTGTCCTAAAAGGCTTGTTATGACGTCCAAGAACAAATTATAAAATTATTTCAACACTTTTAGATACGTCACACAAAGATTAAGTCTTATAAAGTAGTTTATTATATAGGACATCCCGTGAAGTATGAACTCGATTTTGTTGTAATGTTATAATGGCAATTGTTCATTTAAGTCAAAATAAAACAAGCATTTCAATCTATTTTCAGATTAAAAGTCAAACTATTTGAATTTCAAAACTCTAATATTGACTTCTTGTGACAGAAAGTTAGGAGCAAGTTGACTGCAGACCTTCAATATGGAGAATACCCCAAGAACATCTTGAGGGCAAATGAATTAAAATTGATAAGAGAAATAAAGGTAAAATTAAGGATTGATTAGCCCTTTTACTTTTGGCATTAGTTTTTATAAGATATTTTTTTAAACGGCAGGTTAGTTGTTAGTATACACCTCAGTTAGATTAAATACGTCTTTGCCCGGACTTGAACCCGGGACTTCTACTCCAAAAGAGTGACCCATCTCCCAACCGAGCTAGCCCCAGTTGGCTTTTTATACGATATTTAGGACATGATAAAAATCAATCACTTTTTTATACTTTATGACGGAATTTAATTAATTTTGTGATATGGGGAAAAATTAAAGGGTTTAGGGGTTTAAAGAGCACATATGGGAAAAAGAGATATGATCATGAAGGAGAGGAATCGAACTTGAGCATCTTCTACACTTGAAGAGTTTTCGGTTTGAACGTCTTTAACATGATTCATGTAACGTTGGATGGTTTCCTCCATGCTGAATAAATTCATAACACGAATATTAGATGCAATAATTGGCACTTTCTATATAATGTACGATGACAAGTGTGATTCTATCTCAGGAATCACTATATATATATAAGTTCAAATGTGAACCACTTTTTCATTGTGAACGTGAGGACAGCCGAGAGCGCGCCACGTGACAATCTGAAAAACACGCGATTAAGCTTTATGCATACTGCATAAAGCTATCATTCAGACTGAATAAAGCTTTATGCAGTATGCATAAAGCTTAGTCGCACTCTAAAGCTTAGTCGCACTCTGACGCAGGCGACTTAGCGCGCGGGTTAGCTTTATTCAAGCTTGCATAATAGTTTTATGCAGTATGAATAAAACTTAATGAAGCTAACCCATGGGCTTTATGCAGACTAAATAAAGCTAAGCCGCGGAAGTCAGATTGCCATGTGGCGCGCTCTCAGCTGTCCTCACGTTCACAATGAAAAAGTGGTTCACATTTGAACCCACCCTTATATATATATAGGGGTGGGTTCAAATGAAAACTCATCTTTCATTGTGAACATGAGAAAAAACAAGAGTGCGTCATGTGTCACATTCAGTCTGAATAATACAAGATTATTCAGACCGAATGTTCATGCTTTATTCTTAATGAATAATGCGGCATTCAAACTAAATAATATAGCATTCAATCTAAATGATGTATTATTCACCATGAATAAAGCATGAAAATTCGGTCTGAATAATCATGTATTATTCAGACTGAATGTGACACGTGATGTGCTTTAGGTTATCTTCAAGTTCGCAATGACAAACAAGTTTTCACCTGAACTTTCATGTGTGTGTGTGTGTATACATGGGAGTTATTGATTTAAACGGGACATGATTTATTGAAGATCAAACAAGACAACAAAAAAGTGACAAAATAATCTATTAGTGAAGGTCACATACTCATATTAGTTGTAGATGCATATCTATATGTGTGTCGAGGAAGAATCAAATAAGAATGGTTAAATCACATGCAATAA
This sequence comes from Centaurea solstitialis, assembly GCA_030169165.1. NCBI lineage: Eukaryota > Viridiplantae > Streptophyta > Magnoliopsida > Asterales > Asteraceae > Centaurea > Centaurea solstitialis. The sequence goes on from CM058041.1 coordinate 96,643,253, forward strand.
TGGAACAAGGTCAACACGAGGTGAGCTGAGACCTGGCTCACAATGTTAGGTCATGGTCAAAGTCGTATAAATCACATGCAGTTTTACACATGATTTTAGTTTAAATTAATTAAAATCACATAAGATTCGATTGTTTTTATGTTCTCTCATATGATTGCTCTTGCCATATGAACATATGTACATAAATTAATAGAAATCTAAAACCAAACAAATCAAAGGAAGAAGCAATAGAAGCACATTTGCTAATTCCTTGCATTCTAGGATTTCTGAGAAGGGCTCTTGCTCGATTAATTTTTGAGTTCAACAGATCAATCTTCTTATTTCCTATCGTCTTAACTAATTGCCGCTTAAAAGTTTGCGACATATTTAACAACCAAACTTGTAATTGGTTCTATGATATATTGATTTATGGTCACTATAATCCACCTTGTATATTTTTATAGATGAAATAAATTCTCACTTTATTGTAAATATATAAGAATCAACTTTATCGTCCATGAGTACCTTAAGTTGTTAAAAACATGCACGATCTACTTTGACGAATTAACGACAAAAAACATGTTATTAGTTATCATTATGGCCTAATCATAAGTTATAAGTTAAATCGATGCTTTTTTTTACTTACTCAAGAACCATTCAGTAGTTCATTCTTGAAATAGGTTCTTTATTTATGAAAATGACGAATCGATCTTCTTATTTACACTTGTTGTAGCTTATTGTAAACATCGTTGTCACAACTTCAGCTATTGAACTTGTAATTGATCATTGATTGTTATTAGTAAGACATTTATGGCGTTTACATGCTCTCTTTTTTTAACGGAATTCTTATTGGAAAGGCCAACAACCTAGCAAGAGGTGCTAGATTACAAATGTTTGATAAGCAGAAACTAGGATTACAACTCCACCGGTCCCAACTGATAAGCTTACCCCATATATATGGCGTTTACATGTTCATATTTGCCACTCTAAATCGTTAGCTAGATATTAATTGGTGGTTGTTTTCTCCGGGCTAGTGTCTTGCTAGTTTCCCGTGGTTTCTAATAAATATGCCGTTCCAAAAAAAAAAGATATTAATTGGTGGCACCATACTTAGAATTTATTTCTCATTCTCTATTTTTATGAAAATAATACTAACGTACACTGTTTATTCTTGAAATGAGTACCTATTTTCAAATAGGTGAAGACAAGCATTAAAACTTATACATAAAAAATATATATATATATATATATATATATATATAAAAAGATACTCTTAATAACATATTTGAATAAAAAAGATAATCAATCATGTACTATTATGTACAATCATATCAATTATGTCATCATCTAAATAAGTACTAAATAGATTGGAGCATGTTCATAAATGTAAATCTATACGTTTGTTCTATGTAAGAAGATATATAGGAAAATATAATTAATCAAGTACTCTCCAATTAAATCAGTCATTATGTTTTGCGAACAATACAATATACGCAATATATATATAATATCATATTACAAAGAAATTTAATCCAATGTATGACTAAAAATTAAAAAAAAAATCGATTTATTGCAAAAACAAATTGTTTCTAAAGAATTATAGTAAGAAAATCAAATACTCTTTCATTAGAACAAAACTATAACAATTTCTGTTTTAAGATATTTAAATTAGTTACAGTATTAATTTCTTTATTTGTCGAATTTCAAGCTGATTATGAATATTTGTTATATAATCATCATAAAATATTGGGTTTGCTGCAAATTATTTATAACAAGTAGCAAATATATTCGACATTTTAATTAACCATGTACATTTAACTTCGTACAGAAAAAAAAAACAATAATAATAAAGTTGTACTGTGATCATAAATATATTTGGAAGTTGATTCTTTTTATGGCAAAAATCTGAAGAAAAGCAAAAGCTGTTCACTTTCTGCATATGTAAAAAAGAAGTTGGAATATATGAAACAAAACCACTTCAAGTTGTAATCTGATTGAAACATACCAGCAAAGAGTATTTGTTGATCTTTAAGACAAAACATGGAAACCAACGCCTAATATATATATATATATATATATATATATATATAGAATTAGGAATATGTGTGTGTGTGTGTGTGTAATTTTATATATCAGCATTTAATTTTTGATAAATTCATGAAAGTAAAATGTGGGATTAATTCCAAATAATCAAGTCAAAATCAGTACAGATTCCAACTCAAATCCTTTAAAAAAAAACCATGTATTTGCGTCAGATAAAGAAAGAAAGAAAGAAAGATCGACGAACGTCGATCTACCACACTCATGAGTCATGACTCATGTGTTCTTCACCCTTTAATTTTATATTTTTAATTAAAAGATTAAAAATTGGTTTAAGTTATTAATTAAACCAACTCCAGTAAACACACACATGTATACACACACATATAAAAAGAACCAAATATATGTATATATCCATAAAGATCCATATTTGTAACCCTAAAAGTTATAAAAAGAACCAAATCAGATCTGTGGATATGTTAGTGTCTGTGTTTTCTTGGAGTGTTTCTGTAAGAGAGAGAGAAGAAGGAAGAATGAAAGAAACCCTAAGGTCTATTAATAAACCTTAAACTAGTGCACAAAAAATCAGAAGGCATAGATATTTACCACATATATGTATATATAGATATGTATCTATATGCATGAACCAAATCAAAAAGAAAGAAATCAATCAAGAACAAGAAATGAGTGAGAAAAAGATGAAACCTTGAGCTTGCAAATTCACAGAGCTTGCCTCTTGGAGAGAAGATAATCAAAGCAACTTGAGCATCACAAAGCACAGAAAGCTCAAAAGCTTTCTTCAATAAGCCATTTCTCCTTTTGGAGAAAGTTACTTGCCTGCTTGTAGCATTCTCTATCCTCCTCATCTGGGTCTTTCCTCTCACCATCTTAATTAGCTTTAATTTCTTGAAACCAACCTAAATCATGAGGATCAAGAAATAATCAATCATGTATGTATAAGAATCCATCTAAACCATATCAAGAGATCTATCACTAACATACAAACCCTAGAAGCTCAATCAATTCTTGAAGCAAAACAAAAAGTTTTCACTTGGTGTTAGTTAAAGATGCAATTGATAGCAAAAAGAAAGGTGCAAACTTTGTTGCTAAATATGGCTATTCCTATAAGAAGATATGTCAAGAAAGAGAAAGAACTTACCAGAGAAGCAAAACCCCAGATTGGTGTTCTTTCTAGAGAGAGAGAGTATGTGTGTGTGAGAAGTAAAGTGTGACTTTGGGGAGAAGTAGTGGCCCTTTGAATGGCTATTTACATAGGTTTGTTGGAGTTGTTTGATTGGTTACTGTCTTCAATCTCTAATTAGAAAGGGAAGTGGAAACTATATCATCCAATTTAAGCTAACCACCCTTTTTAGACTTGGAAATTTCAATAAATTAATGTACAAATTTCAATGTATTATTTACCAAGTTCCTTTACATTATGTACAAGCTAGGAAAGCACCCAATACAAAAAAAGATACCATGTACCTTCCCCCTTTTATCTAATGATGGATGAAGTCCTATAATGGTTTAAATAAATAAATAAATCAATTCTTTCTTATCGTGGATATATAAACATATATACAAGCTTTGTCGGAGGATGTATCAATGTGAGAATCCGAACAAAACCCTTAAAAGTTTTGAGGGCCCTTGAACTTTTTCGAGGCCCAATTATATGTGTTTTAATTTTTTTAACAAATTATATATTTTTTTGATTTTTTAGTACATGTTCTAGTTCAATCTCTTACGACCTTTTACCTCTTACTTTAACCCTTTTGGATTGGTAATTATAATGTCATAGAGTTTATCTCGCTACCACAATTCTTCTTCTCTTATATCAAATTTGCCAACTTGTTTTTTTTATGGAAGAGGTATCCCAGACCACATTGGGTCCAGATTAATCCTCGACAATTTTTGGGCCGAAGCCCAATTTGCCAACTTGTTGATTCCCTTAATCTCTAAATTTAAGATTGAACACTCTTATCGTGTAGTCTGGCTTATCTTGGTTTTCCTCATGGCTAATTTTATGATCGAAGCACCATGAAAGACCCTATTTTATGATCATCTACTTTTTTGTTATGTGTTTCTCTCTTTCTTGTTAAATTTAAAATTTTATTGGAGAAAGTTGATTATGAAAAATCCAGTGAACGTTTTGTTTCCAACAATATTTGAAAATTGATTTTATTTAAGTGAATTTGTGTATGTTACTTTGTCATTTGAGGCATTTTTACTCTTTAATTTAATTTGTATACAAACGTAACAAGACCTTTAAATAGATTAGAATGATCGTAAACACACATAAACATATACCATAACTATTTTTTATGAAATCTCATCTACTATATTGAACACTGATCCCCATTCATTTATGTTAATTTGTTATTTATTCACAAGGATAAGATAAGTGATAATGTATGTATTATATATTGGGGCATATTCATTAACCATAAGATTGTATGAACATTAATTTTTTGAAATGGTTCAACTGATAACACTGTAAGCTTGCTTTCGAGTGGTCACTGCCATCACTGGGAGGGCGTGCCGGACGTACGTCCAAGGCCCAAAAATAATAGGGTCCAAAATTTTCTAGAGTATTGTAGTAGTTAAAAAATTGTTAACTAAATAAAATACATAAATTTGTTATTTCTAATAGGAGTTAAAATATTTTGTGTTATACTACGGTCCTCAAACATATATTATTTAATTATAGTAAAAAAATATCTAAAATATTAATTGGTAGTTCATTTTATAGCATTACTTATAGTTACTCTATGTTTTTTATCTACTATCAAAGTTTAAAAAATCACTTACCTAGAAACCCGTGATATATTGGTCATCATCCATCCCCTAGTTACTCTTTTGATTATTCAACCCACATGGATTTTGTATATGTAGTTGTTTATAATAGATTTCATGTTATTAATTAAGAGAACTTGTATTTATGTCTGAGATTTTGAAACTATCATTATTTTTAAATGCATTAATTATCAGTATTATGATCCCAAATGATGCCAATCTATATAGCGAAAGTGTAGCATAAGATGTTTTTTGACTATGCTAAAATTCATATGGTAAGTAATATTAATTTTGAAACGAGTATTGATTGATTTTACGTCTAGATACTTCAAAAAATGGTTTTACATGAACTATTAGTATTTATTGAATTCAATGTTACTTTCATAAAAAAAACGATATATTAATGATATTTTTCGTACTTATGAATGACCCTTATTTACATTTCGTCCAAGGCCCAAAAATTATCAGGAGCGTCCTGCAAATGATCAAACAGTTTTAGCAACTAAATCTCTTGTGGGCCATTGGAGTGTTTCCTAGTTAACTTGATGGTCATGTAATTACACGAGACGAATAAAAATTGGCCTAAAACTTACAATTATCAAATAATAAAGATTGCATAAAAACTCAAAAAGTTTTTTATACATCACATACTATGATCATGATAATCCTAAGTCAATCATATTTTTCAAATGGAAAAACAAGTTAAACTAAAGCGATGTTTTTAATATATTTATTAGACTATGTTTATCAGCAATCCAATTCAATCCAGTTTTTATTAAAAAAATCATTTCTCTCTCTTCTATCTATCTAATTTAAATTTCAATTCTATCTTATATTTTTCATACTTTATTAGCAATCCAATCCAATCCAATCTCACTTTTAAATAAATACATACATATATATTATTTATAATATAAAACTATTTAAATAATAAGATATATCCTAAAATAATTAGACCAAGCAATCAGAAAGTAACATGCGTCAACATTTTTAATATTAAAAAAATAAATTCCCTTTGCAATCTCTTACAATCCAGGATCAAATTGTGATCGAGATCGCCAATCTTTCCATATAACAAAACCTTTTACCTTTTCTTTTTAAATAAATGTATTTGTCTTCTAGTGAGATTGGATTGTAGAATATCACCATTAAAGTTAGTCTTAGCAGTTGTCTAAATTAAGTTGTCTATCTATAAAACTTAAATGCCTAGCTTTATATAAATTAATCATTGCTTCTTTTAGGGTAATTGATTCATATGCCCATAACGCACCTCCACTTTGCACAATATACCACACCGTTACGCCGTTATAACGGCGATATAACGGCAATATAACGGCGATATAACGCACCAAAACGCCATTATAACGGCGTTTTGGTGCGTTATAACAGCGTTTTGGTGCGTTATAACGGCGTTTTGGTTATAACGGCCCTTATAACGGCCTTTTAGGGGTATGGTTGCAAAGTGGGGGTGGGGCTTTGGGTATACCGGTAAAGCTCCCCTTCTTTTAGGCTATGTGTATTGCCCAACGTTTTCACGCGGGCTCTGATGATGGTTTCCGGCGGTCTCAATCGGGTTGGGATATACGGTAGGGGCAGGCTCAGTGGCGGCTTTGGAGTCGGTCTCCCCAAACCATCCATACCGATTGCAATGGCTCTCTCTCCCTTTCTCACACCTTCTTTTTCTCTTTCTTTTTAATTAAAATACATATATATACATATATATTGGGTATTTGGTTTTGTACTTTTGTGGGTTGTGGTAGCTAGTTGGCAGGGTGGGCTAATTGTAGATTTGTGATAAAACTGATGTGACGGTGATGTGCCAGGGTGGGCTTATTGTAGATTTGTGATAAAACTGATATGACGCTAATGTGACAGAGTGGGTTTCCATGTGGGTTGAGTTAATTGAATGATTTAAATAAGGTTGTGTTTGGCAAAAATAAGCTAGCTGATAAGCTAGCTTATACGCTAGTCCATCCAAACATGTACCAAAAGCTAGCTTATAAGCTAGCTTTTTGAAAAGCTACTTTGAGTAGCTTATGGCTATGTTTGGCAAACTAGCTGATAAGCTAGCGGGTAGCTGATAAGCTAGCGGATGGCTGATAAGCTAGTTGTTGATTGATAAGCTTACTAGTAGCTGATAAGCTAGCTTATGAACAAATTATGTTTGGCAAAAACTAGCTTATGAGTATGCAAAATGACCAAAAAGGGTATATTTGAATTTAATAATTAATATTAATAAGGGTATAATTGGAAAAAGCTACGATAAGCTCCTCATAAGCTACTCAAAGTAGCGTTTCAAAAATCTAGCTTATAAGATAGCTTCTGGTACATGTTTGGATGGACTAGCTTATAAGCTAGCTTATTTTTGCCAAACACAGCCTATGAGGAACTTATTGTAGCTTTTTCCAATTATACCCTTATTAATATTAATTATTAAAAAAAATATTAATTATTAAATTCAAATATACCCTTTTTGGTCATTTTACATACTCATAAGCTAGTTTTTGCCAAACATAATTTATTCATAAGCTAGCTTATCAACTACCAACTAGCTTATCACCTACGTTTGCCAAACATAGCCTAAATGAAATGACTAGAGTTCCACGATTACTTAAAACAATGTATTCAAACTCAAGAAAATTTAAAAAAAAATGATCATTATTTATGATTTATAAATATAAATCATATACTATATATAAACTATTATATGATAGAAATTGGACATTAAAATAAAACAAACTGCAGCAAAACAAAATAGTGGCATAAAGGAAGGAATGTGGCTTAATGGATAAACGCAAGAGTGACGAGTGCTTACTTAATAAAGCAAACCAATTTAACGGTTTAACTATTAAATCATAAAGAAACTAGTATCATACCCATCCGTAGGCCGGGTATACGACATGATTTTTATTTAGATTCAATTACTTATATTATTAATTCAGAAGTTAAAGTTATTTTTTTTTATTGATATTCAATGGCATTCATGTAGCATCCTTGTATGGTATAGGGTGAAGTTTAAGAGGAAATCTAAAAAAACAAAAAACAAAAAACCGAGTAACACATTCGTAGCCCTCTATATATAGGGGTGGGTTCAAATGAAAACTCATCTTTCATTGTAAACGTGAGGACAACCGAAAACTTGACATATGTACCATTCATTTTGAATAATCATCATTCGGACCGAATATTATGAATTATTAACAGTGAATAATTAGAGGCCTCGAATAAATTCAAAGAACATCTTCAAATGAAGACAACCCATATAACGTATAGCTTGTAAGCTATGCACTAATAGTACTTTAGCTCATGCCTTCCACTTTCATTTTACGGCTATACATGTATTTCCTTCTTTTCCACAAACTGATCTATTAATTACATGCCTAGATTATTTTCCCCATGGATTAGCACCTTTACATCCAAAAATATGAGTTGCGAAATAGTCTATAGCTAGCATAAGCATATCCTTTCCAAGAATCTAAAGGATACCTTATCTCCAACCTAACAAAAGACAATAGAAATAAACAATAACGGGTTCCAACTTCCAAGCAATTGTCATCCGAAAACAGAATAATAAAAACTGAGGAGAATTTTGACCAAATCTCAACTCGAAAAATGTCTCCATAACTTAATGTCGGAGGAGATGCAGTTGTAAACTCCAGGGAATGGAATCTAGCCACCTACAAATGTCAATCAACAAAAACATTAGACATGGTTGAGGTTAAAAACAGGAAAATGGTAAAGGTTAAAAACAGGACAAATGTGAGATAATTTGTAAAATCTATGAATAGAGGATGTTTAATGGGTGGATAGCATGGACCATCCAAACTCCAAAGAGTTATGAAATAAAGGTACTTGAAGTAAGTGACCATCTAGACATTGTTTAACACATTACATAGGTTTAATGGGTAAATAAATAGAACCAAACAAACGGGGAAAAGTTGCATTTAAGGTAAAACTTAAACTGAATTCCAAATGATGATCAAGTTTTTTCAGCCAAAATTTTCTTTTCATATATTCATGTATCTAATAGGTTCTTTCAACTTTAATCTCAAATTCATCCAAGTTAATTTATTAGGGATATAAAAAGTTTGGAATATAGTTGTACACCTTCTATAATATATATGCTTTGAGAGTTCAACATCATTATAAAGGCTTCTTCTCCAATCTCCATCAGCATATAGTACCTACAATGAGAAGTAAAATACAATATTAAAATCTGAAAAAATAGACGCAAGTAACTTATATAATTAAACATGAACTGCTACTCAATCTAAAAACCAAGTAGGGGAGTCTACCCCAACAAAATCAACACTCTAACTTGCATTCGATATCGTATTCAAACAATTTAGTCGGTTAACACTTACAGTTAAGAGTCATCATCTTCACTTACCGCGTAAGAGTCACCATACAAATCATTGCCGAAATGGATCATCTGAGATGAAAATGGAACAACTACTGTAAATGAAGATCAAGTGTAGAAATGAATGGCAGCTCAGTTGTAGAATTAAATATACACACAAATCAGACGGGGGCAACCACCGTTAGAAACCATCAACTTCATCCCCTCTAAAACTGCTTCATATTCTCAGAGTCGATTTGTATCAAAAAGCAGTTTCCACAATCTGACATCTATTAACCACGAGGAAGTAATTCTTACAATTCAGTAACTACTCTATAATCACCTTGGGTGGAGTAAGTGACGCCATAGCAAGCAATGAAAGATGTTAAATTTCATTCAAAAACAGCTTAATCATTACTTCCGTTTTCATTATTTTTGATCAAAATCCTAACTAACTACACATCAAAAAGATTTTATCAGTGTTCCTCAAACAAAACCAAGAAAGTAGCATAGATACCATATGACAATTTATTGAGACAGGGCTGTCAAGAGATAAACACATAAATACATGTTCTTTTAATATCTTATGATGCCAAAATTTGTTAGTAATGTTGATGTTCCTTTAGATACATGTTATATGTGCAGGATTTCTTTAATAAATGAGAAGCATCAGTGATCCAGAATCAAACTTTGCAAGCAGCAATGATATATCATTCAATTAATTAATTTTAAATGAAAGAAGAGGAAGCGCTTGATTTTATTTTCCAACTACCTAAGATGTAGTGATGAAGATGCACCCAAATTGTGAAGGGGTTGATTATATTTTCTTCTAAGGCATTATGCTGCTACCTGTTGAAATCGAATCCCTTGGGTGATGTACCCAAATTCCAACAATGCCCACAATACCGATTCTTCACCAAGCCATGATAGATGCATAACTGTAATAGCATTAGCCAGAAATCGATTGGTTGAAGGAAACACCCGGTATATATACGTGATACCATGAACTTGGACTCTGAAAATCGCAAGTAGTGCTCTCGTTTGGATCCTCATTGCATCCAACTTTCTAGAACTAATTAACCAAAAAGCATATTAAAGACGTTGTTAGTTTTAGCACTTAGTTATTAATATGTAGCAAAAAAGGTGAAAGATGCTTACTGTTTGGTTATTTCAAGAGTAAACATCTTGGCCACCATACTAAATGGATGAACTCAAATTTGTTTCATTTAGGTAAATGGGATTCCACTGCTTTTCAATATTGTCTTTTTGTGTCTTGTAATCTATTAATGCAAAAAATAAGGGCTAATTGGTATAAGTGATATGTAAGTACAACTAAACTATATAAAATAATTATACCAACCTGGTGTTAAATGCTTGCCATTTTCGAACTCCCGAATTCTTGCTTTTTGGATGCTTATGTGTTCTTAGAGTAGGATGAGTCTCTTCCTAGACCCTGAAATAGAAATGGTAAAAGATGAGGCTATTGAATTCACATTGATATACCTTATAATCACCAATTTTCTTCAAGAAGATGGAAATGGAAGCATACCCAAATGGAAATTCAATGAGATAAAACTCCTCTTTCTGTGAATGTGCGGCTGAAATCAGATGGTTACAACATAAATCAACCCATGAGTATATTTGGTTCACGCATGTTTTAATTGACCCAGGTATACAACATGTTAATCTAGATTCATTTACCCGTCCGTGGATTCAAGTTAAATTGGGCTGACAATTAAAGATTCTTCCACCACCTCTCTTTAAAATTATACCTAATAATTTTGTTTCATTACATTCAAAACATATGGAAGATTAATCAATTAATATTTAAAGATTCTTCCACCACCTCTCTATTTAAAGATTCTTCCAACACAAACCTCAGGGCTAGACTTCTTTTGTTTCTGAGTGGTATCAACTATCAAGCTTCAATATCTCCAAAGTCACCGCCCCAAACGCACCGTATTGCCCTCCTCCCTTCATCACCGGACCGTGAGCCGGCGCAGTAGCCGACGAAGAAGCCACAGACACTCCATCCTGAAACAACGTTCGAGCCCCGCCATGGCATCGCCGTCGACGATAGTTGAAGAAGAATTTCTAACCACCAAACCCTTCCGGCACAGCGGCGGAGGAAGCTGGTAACCGGAGGAAGCTGGTAAGAGAGAATTCGACAGAGTTGATGATAGTAAGGTTTGGTGGTGAGGCTAATCTATACTATATATAAAAGAGAATAACTCAATCTGACGGTTATTTTGTTCAACATTTCATTTTACACATTTACACTTTGTACCCTCATAGTTTGTTATTATATCTTATTTTAGTCCTTTACTTTTTCATTTTCTATTTTAAACCCTTATCATATAATCTAAATAATCATATATTATGTACTAAAAATATATTAAAATTACGTTTCTATTTTTTACAAATCATATCATCATCATCGTCTCGTCAATACCTTCGAAATGAGCCCAATATTGAATATTTTTTATGCAATTTATATTATATTTCTATTATATAAATGTAATAATTTTATTTCAATTTTCGAGATTGACTATTCAATAAACATTAGGAGGTTAACTGATTGAACACATATGATTAAATTGATGTTTACAATGATGTATATAAAAATCGCGTAATTGATAGATACTTCGCGCTGCAACGCGCGCGGGTACGTTTCTAGTATAAACATAAATGAGAAGGTGAGGGTGGGAGAAGTGGGAAGTTGAGAGCAAGAATTGAGGGAGACGTTATTGCCAGATCGTGGGAGGATTCCCCGGAGTTGGGCGTTTAGGGCGTGAGATTAGGGAGGTGGGGAGGTTCACAGCAAAAAATGAGGAAGGTAGGTTAAGTAACTGTAAATAGGGTATTTTAAGTGGTCAGGATTTAATCTGAGATTGATCCAATGGTTCATAATAATTCCCCTTTTTTAGGACTCACCGTGGTCAATAGAGATATAATAACAAAATATAACTGATTAAATAACTCAATAATACCATTCAAGTCTATTTACTAAACAACCACGAACATGGTCCATTGATACGAGTAACAAGATGTTTTTCTTGGAAGGGTTTTTGGGCCAAAGCCCGATTAATCCTTAACAATTTTGGGAGATAAACATGGCCCCACTTAAATGTCCCCAAGCATGCGTCGGGAAGACTTGAACTCGGTTAAGGCGCTATGAGTAACAATATGTTGTGCGTTTGATACTTTGATTTTTCTTCTGACCAAAAAAGTAGGATATAATGTGAATGATCGCTTGATTCTTGTTTTTTTGTTATATACAAAACAATTAAGTTAGAAAGAGCAACTATAAAGATGTGATATTTGAGCAATCATGGTTCCTAGATAACAAGTCTACAGATTTTGATGATATCTGTATTAATAATATGAATCTAGTGAAGGTATCCTTGATATGGAAGCAGAATACCTAGTTGTATTTGTATAACTAAGATAGTCAAAAAAAATTATAAGATATACAATCATAAATAACACATTCATAATGAATAATGATGTGTAATTTATCGTCAATCACATATATTCATAATGAATAACACGTACAAACATATTCCTGACAAGTATATTACTAATCAAGCGGTTTCAAATTCCTAACCAAATTTAGAGTCATGACGGAACGTGTCCAAAATTCGAAGTCATACTAATTAAGTCATCCATTAAGGATGTCCAAAAAGAATACGATGTTTAGAAGGACCTTTTTGTTGAGACACCAAAAGTGAATGGAGGACAAGATGAAATGATCACTTCTACGTGATTGTGAACATGACCAATATAATATTGAAGAAGTAAGTAAAGTTACATAGGAGACTTTTTCTGTATCCAAGTGTTTTGATATACTTATTAATATATTATATATGAAGAAAGAGTAAAGTTCACTTTTGGTCCTTAATGTTTGTCACTTCTAAAAAGTTTCGTCTCTATAATTCATTTTATCATATTTATCGTGATGTTTGTCAATTCTTAACAGATATGATCAATTTAACATCCTTTAACTTTGTCTGTTAAGTCCAATAAAACTAAAAACCCCCAGACCAACAATCTTCTCTAGCGAACTTAATCGATCGACACAATATATATGATATATTGAATAATAGTAGGAAAACGTATTTTTATGTATATAATATTATATATGATATAGAGATTTGACGCCATAATTAACTGACGCCTTGAAAAACGCCATGTTCTCGTCGTGGCTTTCAAGACTTGAGGCTTGGCCTTGCCATCACGCCACACCTCATGATACTTAAAACCTTGATTACATTATGAAAACTACACTTTAAGACACTATATGCAACAAGTTTAACACGATGTTAGACACTCAGGAATGTTTTAAAACACTTGAATTTATACAATTTTGTCATAATATACATTGGATTGCAAAAAGATAATTAGTAAGTACTAAGGCATTGTGTGGTAAAAATAAGTTAACTTATAAGTCACCAAGTCAGGTACATGTTTGGATGGACCATAAGTTAACTTTTAGCTTTTTGAAAAGCTACTTTCACTAACCTTTTGGTGATTTATGGGACTTTTTATTTTTTTATTCCAAATATACCATTGCTAAGTTTTATACCACTAATTTTCAAATATTATTTTTTTTGTCCTTTTACAGACATAAGCTACCTTATCAACTAGTTTTTGCCAAACGTAACTTATTCATCAGCTACCTTATCAGTCATCAGCTACATTATCAGTCATAAACTACCTTATCAGTTATAAATTAACTTATCAGCTAGTTTGCTAAAAAATTAACTTATTAGCTAGTTTGCTAAAGATAGTCTAAAGTAGTAAAAATACGTCATTATTGACGGTTGAGGGGATAAAAAAGAAAGTAAGGTTTGGAAAAGAAAATTTATATTGGCCCCCACAACCTTCATTTTCTTAGCAACTTCCTTTGAGTAGCATATCTTTCTATATTAATTAATGGTGGCATCTCTCTCACTTCCAGTCTCTCCCATATCTCTCTCTTTCTCTCTCATATCTCTATGTGTATCTTTGGCTTTATTTGGGTAATAAAGAATGTGGGATATGACGCATTTTTCTTCTTTGGGGGTGTGACTTCTATGTAAATTACCAAAACAAGCAAAAAGAATGAGGCGAGGTTCTCCTCACCGAATATAATTATTATCGTTAACCTATAATTAATTAATTAATATCATTAATTAGCTTTTTTAATTTATTTTCTTGGGTGGGGTTCATTGAATCATAATCATAGTTTTGGGAGTCGAGGATAATCACAATTTGATACCAAGACAAATATGATAAAATAAAATGTATATGACACTTTAGTGTAGAGTTTGATAAAGATTTAATAGTGTTAATGAAATGATTAATTTAATTATGATGAGTTATTTGATGGGTTTTTCTTAAACAAATAATCAATAGAAAAAAAAAACTAACAACTAATACTTTTAAAATACAGAAACTACATATTTATTTATTGATTAAAAAACTCACGATCTTAAAATCAAAAAGATATAACATATCTTATATATATATATATATAGAGGGAGGATCATACAAGAACAAGGGTATTTGCAAGAACAAAAGAAACTCATTTGGAGCCACACATTGATGTGGGCCCATGTGGGTCCCACATAATAAAAAATCATATATGATTTAGTGGTGGGACCCACCTGAATCATATATGATTTTTTATTATGTGGAACCCACATCACATGTGATCCAGAATTGTTCTTTTGTTCTTGCAAATTAATTTTGTTCTTGTTTGAACCTTTCTCTCTCTCTCTCTCTCTCTCTATATATATATATATATATATTAACGTGGGGACCACTAGTGTCACGCCACGTGGCAATATTCAGTCTGAATAAAGCTTAGGCGTGCGATTCAGAGTGATTGTGCCTAAGCTTTATTCATTCCGCATGTGCGTGCGTTAAAGTGCATGATATTCATACTAAATAAATATTAGGCGCCGATTCAGATTGTCACATGACGCGATTTTAGTAGTCATCACGTTCACAATGAAAGATAAGTTCACATTTGAACTTTTCTCTCTCTCTACATATATATATATATATATATATGTGTGTGTATGTAATAAACTTTTATGTTGGTAAAGTAAAAGTTTAAAGGAAAGGATAAATAACATAAATAAAATTTAGAGAATGGAAAAAATGTAAAGAAGGGACATTTGATATTACAGAAGGAAGTTAAGTCTTATTTTCATGGTATATTTTTTTAAGGCCATCCGCTGTCGTGCCACTGCAACCCAATTGTTTAAACTGCCACATCAGCGCCACATCAGCTTTCCACTATCTTACCCAAAACTACCCAATTCATCCACTGTCGACCCACTGTTTAAACTACATCAATTTAATTAATTTTAAAAATAATATTAATAACATTAAAAATAATATTAATAACATTAAAAATAATATTAAAAATTAAAATTAAAATTAAAATGATTATTAAAATTAAACTAAATACTAACGTTACAACGACTGAAGATTTGGTCGCTTCGTTTATGGCTTCGTTTATGGCTTCCTCGAGAATTACTTTAACCGCTTCGTTTATGGCTTCTTCGGCCGCCAATTCGTTGACGTCGAACATGTCGTCAACGTCGTAATCGTAATCCGGGTGGTAAATCGACGAAGATGATGCGGATGATGATGACGATGAAGACATTTTTTGAAGAAATGTTGAGAAAGAAAGATTGAAAGGAAGAAAGATTGAGAAAGAAGTATTGAGAGAGAGATTGAGAAAGAAGTGATTGAGAAAGAATTTAGGTGTTATATATATATATATATGAAATTGAAAAAAAAATTAAAAAAAAAATAAAAAAAAATAGCCGTTTAGAGCCGTTGCTCAACGGCAAGGGAAACCCGAAGCCTTTCTTTGCCGAAGGCTACCCGAGAACACACGGCGGTGTTCATCGGGTTTGCCGACGGCAAACACTCCTTGCCGAGGTGTTTAAACACCCCACAGTGGATGGCCTAAGAGGTTATTTACCAAATGTTTACATGGTAAACTCTAATCATGGTAGGAGCCTTTACAATTACTTAATGGGTAAGATTCTCGATTTTTACCTAAGCTCTGGTAAGATTTTTTGTCCGGTTGAACACGTGCATTTTCACTTTATTCATATCCATTTCTATAAACATGATGCCAAACAAAAAACAATGAACTATGTTAATTAGTTTTATCATAGTAGTGTACCAAACACATCTTACATATAAACATTACATATATGTTTATGTATGCCGCCTAGCTACCTGCCTGCCAATGTATATATTATTTTATATTTATAATACAAAGATTTTGTCTATCATGTGGTCAGTGGCCAAACTCATTTTTACTAATGCTTTTGCTTCATATAATATTTATTAAATCAATAATAGTTGATCTGTACCTAAGTATGCTGTAATAGAGTCAACTTTATGCTAAATATGTTTAAAGTTTTAGTATATTGTGAATTATACAGGTTTATATATGAATATATATTTTATATATGAATTACATATGTTTAAATATGAACCACTTTTTGGCCTCTTTATAACAGTTACGAAATTACCCCTCTCTCTTTTATAAAGCCATAACCATTGATTAGTCACATTTGATCTTAGGTGTATGAATAGGATCACTTATTTACTTTACATTTTTTAACCCTTTACCTATGCTATATATACATACATACATACATACATACATACATACATACATACATACGCACACATATAGAGAGAGTGAGAGAACAAACTTCACTTTTGGTCCATAACGTGTGTCAATTTCAACAGTTTTCGTCCCTCATCTTCGTTTTCTCATATTTGTAGTTGACGTTTGTTAGTTATTAATAATTGATTTTGTCCCTCAGTCTAACGACCGTTAACTTTTCTTGTTAATTTAAGTTTACTGAGGTTATTTGTAGTTGACGTTTGTTAGTTATTAATTCGTCAACTAAAAGAGATCAAAACAATTTAACATATTTAATCATTTTTCATAGACATATATGATTATATTTAATTTATAGTTTGTTTAAACATAAATTTCGAGTTTTTATTTCTAATAAGAAATCGTATTAACTTTTCATCATGAATTTATAATAAAATTGTACATATAACTATATAAGTAATATGTTATAAAAGATTTGTCTAAATTTTGATAATATATTACATTTTCAAATAAAAGAATTATTACAACAAAATATGGCATTTAAAAGTTGTTATATGATATTTTTCAAAAAGTGTTAGTATAAAATAACTAATGAAGGTTAAGTTATTGAATCCTATTATGTTCTCTAACTTCATTCTAACGGCCTATGGGTAAATGGTTGGTTACCAACAACCTCGATCGTTCCACACAGAACCCGTCCCATAGAAACCACATATTATGATAGGCATTTCGAACTTGAGCCAATAGTGGAGGGGTTTAAGCCTATCTCACACATGGTTAGAACTTGAATCTATTGTATATTTGAAAAAAGTCTATGTGCCCCTTTTCAAATTTTAATTTATTTGCGTACTTGAACGTGTTCCAAATTAACTTAGTGTTTAATAATAATACAATTCATAATGGTTCAACTTTCCATAACAACATCCTTCTATAAAGTGCACATTTCTTGATCACAAACTTAAAGTTCCGATACTTATTTTAGAACACTTGTGGACATCTTAGCATGCCAATTTCATTAGTGATTATTGTCCAATATTGATCATACATTGTTGAGGTGACTTTTTATTTCAACTTCTAATCACTATAAAAACTTTTTATTCCCATTCCATATATAAGGTATAACTGTATTAAAAGGTATATTACGTTTTCAACTCCACAACATGAGTTTTATGGATGATGATAATGGTAAGAACATATAGTATAGATACCAAAGAAAAAGAAATAACTGTAGGAATGGCCAGAAAATGACATACAATATTGCCTATAAGATGCGAATATAATAAACATTCTATTGGCATGTACAGCATGATTGAAATGTGGATAAAAAGGGTAATTCGCATTTTATCATGTCGGCACAAACACCGAATAATTTCACTTTACTCTCCTGTTAGTTGAGACTATAACTCAAGCTATGTTTCAACTCTCATTTTCAACTGAAGTCGTCATCTTGCTTTTCATTAAAGTATAGGGTACTAACGTGTTATTCACATACCAAAGGAACTATGAAGAAAAAGATAGATTTCAAAATATACTGCATGGATTTGTAAGGGTTGCTAACTTGCTATTCCCACCCCTTCCTCATTTATATAAGAGGGACATGGATAGATTCACTCTTGTAACTACTTGCCAATTAGCTCAAGTTTGAGGAGAGTTTTATAGTAAATACATAGTTTTACTTAACTTATTTGTTATTATATGAAATTAAAAATATTCAT
>CM058041.1:96661860-96734911 GCA_030169165.1 Centaurea solstitialis
TCTTAATAAATTCAAGATTTCAGGAATACATTGATAGTTTCCAGTTATAAATGTTGATCTAATTAATGAACTCTATATATCTTCCATAAATATTCAAATTATAATTGATTGGTACTCAAGGTGTGAACTAAAATACACTAATTGATTGGTACTCAAGGTGTGAACTAATTCCAAGGGAGGGGGGGGGGGGGGGGGGGGGGGGGGGGGGGGGGGGGAATCAAATACACCTTCGAATTAGACAGAAAAGGGTTGTAGTTAATAGACAGAAAAGGGTTGTTTTTATTGTTGTTTGTAGGTAAAAGTTGTTCGAGAAAAATTATAAGTAATCCTTATTTAAGTATATAGACAAGATTTGAGCCATCTTTGTGTATTTTAAACCAAAAAAACAAAGGGTTTTTTTGAGTTTGATATCGGTTTAGTTGTTGATCATGAATTCATTTCAATATCATTTTGTTACTTTATTTTTGGGTTTCGTGATGAGATTGTTTGGACCTTATGAAATTAAAACACTTTTATTTGTATAATATTTATTTAATACTAATTAAATAATGATCAATTAAAAAAGTCATATTTAAAAAATAGAAGAGGCTAAATGCACTATTTAATTTGCTATATACACCTAAAAAGATGAATTACTTCACATACATGTTAACATCAAAGATCACTTTTTATATTCCAATGCATTTTTATCAATTCCTAAGGCATTTACACATTTTTATCAATTCCTTTGGCGTTTATGTAATGAGAGCCTTCCGTTGAAAATGGTTTTATTTAATCGGGGAATCGCGGTTGATTCGGATGATTGCGTCTTCTGTGGTAGTCATGCCGAGACGGTAGATCATTGTTTTTTTACTTGTATCAAGGTTGAGGCATTGTGGCGCAAAGTCTGGGGATGGTGGGATCTTTCGGGTCCCCGTCCGTCATCTTTGGAACAATTCAAATCTGGTTCGCTGGTCCCCGCTTCATCTCCTTCCTCTTCTAAGATTTTTGAAGCTGTTTGTATTACGAACTTGTGGGTCATTTGGAATTGGCGTAATCGGATCCTTCATGCTTCGGGATCGTCCTTAGACAAGTGCCGCGGAGAAGACATTTTCTCAAGTCTGCAGTGTACTTCGGCGCTTTGGCTGTCGACTAAGCTTAAAAAGCACAAGATGGATTTACAGATTTGGATAAGATCTCCTAAGAGTGCTTTGTATGAACCGGATTAGGCTTTAGTTTTCCTGGTCTGGTGTCTTGGTTTTCTTCTTTCCTTTGTACTGTTTTTTCTAGCGCCTTGCTAGTGGCTTAATAAAGTTTTCTTTGGTTCCTTGGCGGGGGTGATGGCCTTGCCGAAGCTCTTCGCTTTGGTTCCTTCTTGTTTTTCAAAAAAAAAAAAAAATACATATAGCAACCCCTTAAAAATACGTTAAGAATTCTATAAAATTTTAAAAATAATAAATATCACACTCATTCATAAAATCCAAACCAGGGGCCTATCTGAAGCACATATAAAATATATTCATGCATGCATTGATGGGACATCAATAAAACATTAAAGAGATATTTCTATCATCAAATCAATTAAAAATAGAAGAAGATTTATTTTCTTCAACTCATCAAAAGGTATAAACTTTTTGAGTTTTCATTTTCATTTTTTATAATTAAATAAAAAACACTAACAAAATGGTATATAAAAAAAATTAAATTAAATTTTATGTTGTGGGTATCTAATCTCATGATGACTATCAACATAAAAATCCAAAATCTGTAACAACTTCGATAAATTTGTTTTGGATTTTAGTACATTGTCTCTTTTGTTAAATTATAACTTGTTTCAATGCTTTTGTTTCGCTGTTTTTTCATTTGTTTTGTTACAAAAGATGAATTTTATTTTTTCTTTAGAAGAGACGATGGTCATGACAAGTTTTATTTTTTGGGAAAATTTTAATTGTGTACCAATGGACAAACGTAAATACAATACATATTGCTTGCTAAAGAAATCATTTAATTTATAATATGATAATATATGTATAAGACGAGAGTCCAATAAAAAAGCTCAAAATCCAATGTCTCATTCCTCTTGTATCAATCATACATAAATATAATAATGTTTTGTTTAGTCTATATTCATTTCATTTAGCAATTTGATGTTTCTGTTTTTCTTGAACGAAATGTTACATGATTAATTGGTTAAGAAAAAAATGATATGGAGCTTTGGAATACCATATTTTTATGTAAGGGAGCCATGCATATCATGAACTTTGGATACTTTTTTCTAATAATGTGATATGATAGCATGTTCTGTTTTCCATTTTTGATAAATTTATAAATTCAAATTTTTTATGGAGGTTTTGACTTTAATTTTTTATTTTGAAATGAGAAGTTATAAATGGACCCTCTTATGAGGGAAATTAGTAGGCTTATGTGAGTGTACAAGTGGAACCCAGTATCGACGGTATACTGTTATGTGAGTGTACAGGTGGGACCCAGTATCGAAGGTATACTGTTATGTAAGTGGGTCAAAGGCTAGAGGGGTATGGATAACAACACCCTTTTAAATATAATTAAAATATTTATATGACTTTATAATATATTGTTTATACAAATTCATATAAATATATTATTAAATATTTATACGAATTCATAAAATATTATTTATCTCTTTTAAACGTTTAAAAAAATTGTTCTTTGAATAATTATTTTTAAATAACTTTTTAAATTTGAAGGTTTTTATCATTTATTTTTATTTTCTCTATTTTTTAGAAAGTGAGTTGACAACAAATTAATTTGTTTATAATTTTTTTGAAGGAACATGTTAAATAAATGGGTTGAACATGACTTGACTTATTTAATTTTAAATTTTAATAAATTAAAAAGGTTTAGACTATTTAAGTTTAAAGTAAATTACTTATTTGGTCCCTGTGGTTTACACTATATAATACTATTGGTTTCTATTTTGAAATAATTATGAAAAGGTACTTGTGGTTTACATTATATTGGAATTTTGGTCCCTAACCCTAACTCCATGTGAAATTAGTTTGTCAAGTATAGAGACCAATTGTGCAATATAGTGTAAACCATAGGGACTAACAATGAAATATAGTGTAAGCGATCGGGATCAATAGTGCGATCTAATGTAAACCACATGGACCTTTTCCATAATTATTTTAAAATAGGGACCAACAATGCAATATAGTGTAAACCACAAGAACCAAATATGTAATTTACTCTTAAATTTATGACAAAAACAAATAAATTGTTTAAAGTTCGATTAAAACACAACCACAAATGCAAACATATTGTTTAAGGTTTGGTGAAAACATAAGTACAAATTTAAAATTTTAAATAAAATACAACCACAAAATGCAAATAAATTGTTCAAATAACTCTATTTTAGAACCTCATGCTTAAATGTAGTAATTAGTCTCATGGAAAAAATATAAATAAATTGCAAACCATAGGGATGAAAGGCGAAATTTTGAAACCAGAAGGACAAAATTCGCAATTCCTGACAAACCACGAGGAGAGAAAAAGGTAAGAGTTATTTATAGATTTGGTCCCATGGTTTTCTGATCTTCACGATTTCGTCCTTAATTGGACTTCATTTATTATGGATTTATTCCTCGAGAAATGCATTTTCAGTTGGACTTCATCCATCGTCTTAATGTCTGTCTATTTGGTAGGTTAAACTCGATAGCATATGGGTCGTTTTCAACTTTCCATTTTTAACCTTTTTTGGTTAGGGAATTAAATGTAAAAAGAACCCGAAGGGGCCAAATACAAAAAATATCTTTTTGTCTTCTCCTGCACCTTTTCTCTCAGCCATCTCAGCTTCACGATCACCACCACTTCCGACCAAACTTTATTTTTTAGCAACACACACAACAACACCTGTAACTTTCGGCAAAACACACAACCACACCTGTAACTTTCGGCGACACACCGACCCACGTAACACACCTGCAACTTTCGGCAACATAAAACCACACTTGCTACTTCCACACAACATAATGACACACACATACAACGACACACATACACCCCACGAAACTTACAATCTGGATTTTTTTGGACAGAACCCTTTTTTTGGGCCCAAACAAATTTCCTTCAAACCTCCTCCCCCATTTCTCCCATCTCCCCACGTACCCCTTCTCCCTTATCTTCATTGCTACGATGCGTGTGTATTCTAGTGTGTGATAGGTGGAGTTCAATAGTGATATGGTGGTATGGTAGTGGGTAAATAAAAGTCTTAGGGTGGTGATACATACATATATATATATATAAATATTGGCCCTTAAAATAAAAAGGTATGTTTAGAAAAGAATTAAAATAAGGAAATTGGAAAAAGACAGGACCCTTCAACTTTAACAAATGAGATAGGCGGGCGTTAGGACGAGGGACTAAGTCCAACAAAAAATGCATTCTTCAAGGACTAAATCCATAACAAATGAAGTTCATGGCTAAATCCATAACAAATGAAGTTCATGATGAAATCCGTAAACATCAGCAAACTATGGTGACGAAATCTGTAATTTACTGAATAGGTAAGTTACTCTCTCTCAACACACACACACCCATATGTGTGCGTGTGTGTTTATAGTCCCCTTCTTATACAACTGGTAGTTGACGTGAAACCGATATAAACCTATGAAACCTATAAAATTCTATAAAATATTTTTCATAATCATTGACTATCCGTATATTTCATTTTTCATAATCATTAAGTTCCGTATATTTCATATTAAATATAGAAACACTTCAAATTATTTTAATAGAATTTCTTAGAGTTGCATCAGTTTCACGTTAGAAATGAGTTGTAAAATAATTATTACACACATGTGTGTGTATGTGTATGTGTGTATGGTCATGATGTTATCTCATTAATCTCTTTCATGATGTTATCTCATTAATCTCTTTCATGATGTTAATCGTGTTATAATTACAATCATTAATTTTTTAGATCTATCAATTTAGATGATATAAGGTGCTTTGGTGTCAAAATAGGAAGCATCACATACTTATCCTATGTACTTATAGGAAAAAAGAAACTCGGATGGAAGAAAAACACGAATGGTAACTGGCTCCAATAAAAAAGGGATCCCCGTTTATTACTAAAAAATCCTAACTATTTAAGGTGACTCATATATTATAAATTTTTTGAATTAATAATTAAGGGTACCCATTTAAACAAATGGTAAGTCTAAGACCATCCATTACGATAGACCTTGAACCCAGTCAACTCAATTACCACATCAATTGTTTATTACCTTATCCAAACCATCCACTATACCCAACCCAATCTTACCTATACATCAAATAATTAATTAGAAAAAGAAAAAAGAAAATGAGAGAGAGAGAGAGAGAGAGAGAGAGAGAGAGAGAGAGGAGAGAGAGAGGAGAGAGAGAGAGAAGGGGGTGAGGGGGTCGTTCACCATCGGCATGGCCAAGGCCACACGGTGGTTGTGAAATTATTTGGTATAAGTTTGTGCATCAATGCAGAAGTTGTGAACTGTTTTGGTACATGTTTGTGAATCCGTGCATTTATGCATCTATGAGTCATTGTATTTCATGTGCATCAATTTCTATACATTTTCAGAACTTTATATTTTTTTCATAGATATGCGTTCATGTATTATGCACATTGTGTATGTATCATTGTGAATGTACATATACACGATATATATATATGTATATATATATATATATATGCTAATTGAAACTTTGAATAGTGTTGTGTGGTCTCTCACATTTCATATTCCAACAATCTTCTACATCACGAAAGTATGAAAAAAAAAACTCAAAAAAAATCGTATCAAATTTAAAAAGATGAACCGTGTAAAAAGAAAAAAAAATAACAATAGCAAAATCTTAGGGTGTGTTTAGTTGTGGAAAAAAATTTTATTTTCTAGAAAATTTTTTCATGAAAAATCAAAAATCAAAAAACTTGTTTACTTGATTCAATTTAGAAAATTTTTTCCAAAAACACAAAAATTTCATTTTCAAAATTTACACTTGAATTAGAAAACTATTTTTTATAGTTTTTCAATTCTCATTTTCATTTTCCAATTTGTCATCCCATTCTCGTCGCCGGCCACCGCCACCACCGTCACCCCCACCACCACCCCCGCCAGTCACCACCACTGCCGCCCGGCGCCTGCCGCCACCCGCCCGCCCGTCGCGACCACCGTCCTCTTCTCGTCGTTGGGACCAACGTCGCCGCCCCACTGCCGCCACACACCACCCTCCCACCCACCGCCACCACCACCCCCACCACCCCCACCACCGTTACCGTCACCATCGCCACCCCCTTTTTCGCCATCGCAACCCCGATGTCGCCACGCCACTGCAGCCGAGGCGCCGACACCATCGCCGTCAACGCCGAGGCCACCGCCGTCGCCGCCGAGGCCCCTGTCGCGCCAAGGCCACAGTCGTCCCTTCGAGGCCATCGCCACCACCGCCGTGGCTACCGCCGCCACCGCCGTCATTACGAGGCAACGCCCCACCGCCGTCGCCGTCGAGGCCACCGCCGCCACTGCCGTTGTCTACGAGGCCACCGCCCCACCCGTCGCCGTCGAGGCCACCGCCCCACCACCGTTGCCGTCGGCCACCTCCCCCCGTCGTCGTCGCCGAGGCCAGTTGTCGCGTCGAGGCCACCGCCACCACCCCCGTGGCACAGCCGCCACGCCGTCGCTGCGAGACCACCACCACCACCGCGTTGCCGCCAAGACCCCACCCACGCGCCAAGGATTGAAAAAATGAAAAGTGATGAAAAATGCACAACTAAACGAGTTTTCTAATTTTCTAAAAATGGAAAACGAAAACTCCATGATTTCAAATAAACAAATTTTCTAAAATTTTGCTAGAAAACTGAAAATGAAAAATCAACTCCATTTTCTGTTTTCGTTTTCTTGGAAACAAAAACAGTTTTCCACAACTAAACACAACCTTAGTATTCGTATGAACCCAATCCTACATATAAGGGATGCTCAATGCAAACAAAGCCATTGTACAATCTGTCGATTTCATTATTTAATTGAATAAATTGTTCAATATAATGAAATTTGTCCCATATATTTTTAACTAACCAACCCTTATATGTTTTTGTTGAACTTTGTTCATACATCCTTATTTATAAAAAATGGAAAAAGAAAAAGGAGAAAAAAGTTATTGTTGGATGAATGAGGTTTGTACAAATGACAAAGTAAGCCATCCCTCTTAATCTTATGATAAATTTGATGGTTTATAAAATTAGATTTCTCCAATTTAATAAAATACTAAACCTTTTCATTTATAATTGTTTGGTTCTATTTTTAATTATATATGGTATAAATAAAATTCGAAAGAAAATAAAAGGTAGTTTATTTTGGTTACGTTCTTATTAAAAATAATTTTTATATCTTATTTTCACAATTCTTTAATTGATTAGATCTAAATTACACCATAAAAATTTGTCAAAATATTTAATCTAATATGATCTAAAGAAAAACACTCTCTCGCATCTCATCTCCCACTCTTCTTTACCATCCCTCTTCTGTCGTCTTACTCAGTGACATATACACATACATACATATACAGAGGGATGTTCAAACGAAAAATATAACTTTTTAAGAAAATACAAGGAGCAATCTCAATCACTCATCTCGGTCAACAAAGACGGCTTTGACTGGTCCCCCCTTTAATGATCTCTACCCTCCCATGAATCGCGTCAATCCTCCGTGATCACGTCCACCGTAACCGCGAGATGAGTGGCTGAGATTTGCTTCTCATGTTTTCTTAAATTGACATGTTTCTCGTTTGAACCTTCCCCTATGTGGAAGGAGGTTCAACGGAAAATCTCAAAAAAATAAGAAATTGAATATCAACAAAAAATCTCAAAAAAATAAGAAACTGAAAGAGTAAACTACTATTTTCGTCCCTGTGGTTTCAAAATTGCTTTTTTCGTCCTTGTGGTTTTAGTTTGTTTCTATTTTCGTCCTTGCCTCTAACCCTGTTAACAAAAGAAGTTAAAAAAGATTAAAATGTCAAAAAAATTTTTTTTTGAAAAGTTACATATTCAGTCCTTGTGGTTTGTAGAGTTATAAAATTTATCCTTAAATTTAAAAAAATTTAAAACTTATAT
Organism: Centaurea solstitialis; assembly: GCA_030169165.1. Classification (NCBI taxonomy): domain Eukaryota; kingdom Viridiplantae; phylum Streptophyta; class Magnoliopsida; order Asterales; family Asteraceae; genus Centaurea; species Centaurea solstitialis. The sequence continues at coordinate 96,669,959 of CM058041.1, forward strand.
ATTGGTTTTTTCTTTTTTAGTTTTTTATTATATTTATATATTATATGTTATACATATTTTTCAAAGACTATATATACACATATACAACGTATATAAGTGTGTGCTCTTTTTTAATTGAAATTATGTTTTTCCTTTTTAGTTTTTTTATTGTTCTTTATTATATTTCTATACTGTATATAAAACATTATATATATATATATATGTATGATTTTTAATTTAAATACTAAATACTAAGTATCAATTAATAAAAAGTAAAATGTAAATGAGTATATGGGTTAGTATGAGTAAAACATATTTACTAAAAACAACTGGTTAGTGTAGAATAAAAATAATTTTTTTCAAGAGTAATATTAAAATTTTCAAATGATTATTTTAAAATAAGTAAAAATTAATAATTTATTTATTTAATGATTTACTTGAGATATTTATTACTATATAAAAATAAGTAAGACTGTTAACTTTTATCTATAAGTATAAATAAAACATATTTAAAAAAAAGTAAGATATTTATTAATTAGTGTGAGTAAAGCATATTTAAAATAAGCAAACTATTGTTTTTTACTTATTTTAAATTATCATTTGAAAATTTTAATATTACTCGTGAAAAAAATAGTTTTATTTTATACCAATCGGTTATTTTTGTTAAATACATTTTACTCATACTAATCCGTATACTCATTTATACTTTATTTTTTATTAATTAATTTTAATATTTAATATTTAAATTAAAACAAGATACATATATATAATATTGTATATATATAATATAAAATTATAATAAAGAATAATAAAAACTTAAAAAATAAAAAATAATTTAAATTAAGAAAACACATATATGTGCTACATATGTGTATATATAGTTTTTAAAAATTTATATAACATATAATATAGAAATACAATAAAGAAATAATAAAAAGAAAAAACCAATATATAAGTTTTTAATTTTTTTGAAATTTAAAGATAATTTTTTTTAAATTTAAAGATAAATTTTATAACTCTACAAACCACAAGCACTGAATATGTAACTTTTCAAAAAAAAAGTTTTTTGACATTTTAATCCTTTTTGTTAACAAAGTTAGAGGCAGGGACGAAAATGGAAACAAATTAAAACCACAAGGATGAAAAAAGCAATTTTGAAACCACAGGGACGAAAATAGTTATAACCATCAAACCACAGGGACGAAAATCGTAGTTTACTCAAACTGAAAAGCACCTTAGACACCAAAACCCATGGCAAGATGTCCGCTTTGACACCCCGAACTCCCGAAGGGTTTTCACCTCACGCTTTTGTTTTAGGCATGGACCCAAGTTCATCCAATAGGCCTCGTGCAAGGTGAGGTATATCTACAACCCTTTATAAGAAATGCTTAGTTCTCCTCACCAACCGATGTGGAGTATCACACTTTGGTAGCCCTTCATATAGACGGTATGCACTTGTGTATACAAGGAAATGAAGTTGTTTTTTGGTTTTTATATACATGTATATTTAAAAATTACTTGTATGCACAATTGCATACCGTTCTTCATTTTATTTACTGTTTTCTCTTGAACCTAACTCTATATAGGTATATATATGTACATGTATGCATAATGTATGTTCCAACGAGAAGTCCTCCTTGAACGCTCTCAGATCCGTCGATCTCTTTCTATTTGACAGATCTAAGTCGAAGTGTTTTTGTAAAAGATATACACTTTCGTCTCTCGGTTAGTCTAAGGTTAAGTAAAGTTCTGTACATGTTTAATTAGTTTTTCTCATGTGAAAGGAAGGTGTGAAGGTTGAATCATTTTTTTGGTTAAAGTATGTGAATATTTTGTACAACGTACAAGATAGGTTAGTGAAGGTACATGCATGTAATAATTTAGTGTTTGTCATGTCTCTATGTACAAATTTAGTGTTTTGCATGCTAAATTTCTCCAAGGTCATGCCACTAAAATACCTCATTTACAAATTAATTAAAACTATCATCGGTTTATCAGTGTTGTCTCAAGGATATAAGAATCCACCAAGAACATCAAACTCCAAGTCTAAACAAATTAAAAAAATAATAATTTAAAACTACCATCACATCAAAAATAAAAATAAAAACCATCCAAATGCTCAAAGATCTTCTCACACTTCTCACAAGAAGAAAAAATTATGTGATCCCAAAACCCTAATTATAATCTTTGTTTGATTATAACTTTTTCTGGGGTTTAAACTTTTAATATTAGAAGAACTTTACCGACTTGAATAAAACCAATATTGGTGTACGTAGGAATCAAAGGGTACACAACTCAAATCAAGGTTCATATATATAGAAAAACCAATACTATATACAAACAGATCGAGTCAAGGCTCGAGACTTACTAGCCGCTGATTAAATTAAATTTACATGATTTTTTGCTGCATAAATCATTGATTGAAACTTGAAATTATTAATTTGTACAAAACTAAAACTGGATGCTCATTAATTTATATTACTTAACTAGGTAGTCATGACTTCAAGTTCTCAAATGCATTCATCACTTTCTTTCATTCTGAAGCCATTTTGAGAAGGCTTCAAGGGTATTCATGTCTGCTCTGTAATGTTTCTGAGTGAACTCGAGGAAAGTTGACCATGTAAAATCTTGATATATTCTCCCGTTTTCGACATCTTCGACCAAAGCTTTAGGCGGGCATACAATTTTGTCCATTCTTGGAGACAAAAAGAATGCAAGAGACTTTCTTGGAGTGTGATTGTTCACGACCGCTCTATGTAAGCAACTCTTGTATAATCCGTTGGTTAATGCCTGCGAAAAAGAAACCCTAATTTCAAAATCCACATAAATATGTTTGTATGTATTATACAATTGAATATTTCTTGATTATGTCTAAACATTTACCATGAATGTGTCTCCAATATTGACAACAAAAGCTTTCGAACATGGAGCAACGGATTGCCATTTTTCGTCCACGAAAACTTCAAGTCCACCGACATTATCTTGATGAAGAATGGTTAGAGATGTTGGATCACAATGAGGGCCAGTTCCAAGTGTTTGCTCAGGTTCTTGGCAAGGTGGGTAGTAGTTTAATCTCATTATCGAATCATTTTCTTCATAGAAATCCTTAAAGTAGGATTGACCGATCCCAAGACTCGTTCCTAGTAGCTCCATGATACTAAGAGAAAGTTTGTTCATGGCTTCACAATATTCTTGACAAACCCTCCTGAAGAATAATGTTAAGATTAGTTTTTTTACAGTTAAATAAGGTGGATTTTCTTGGGTCAATGGCTAATAACTAAAATAGATGAATTAAGAAGTTGATGCAAGTTTTAGTACCCGAAATGGCTAAACTCTTGGCCCATCACATTCAAGAAATAATCATGAACCAAGTTCGAGCATTGTGGTTCCGCGGAATACCGAAAAGAAAGTGTTTCTTTCCATGGAAGCTTGGAGGAGAATCTATTAGTGAAGCTACTAGCATATCCACAATACTCACCAACTTTTCTTTGAGCCTTTTGCTTCTCTAGAAGTGGCATTCCAAAGAAAAGATCCATGATCTTATGAGCTTCATTTATCAAATTCGAATCGATGCCATGGTTTACAACTTGAAAGAACCCATGTTTTCGACAAGCGGAATCAACTAATTGAGTTGCATTGGACACCGCAAGTGGTTCACCGGTGAGAAAGCCCTTTAGGTCAATGGGAGGAACATGAAGTTGCGGTGGTGGTGGCTCACGACGGGGCTTTTCTTCCTCCGGCCACACGAATTGTTCAGGTATGCTAGTTTCATTTTGAAGAAAAGATGCATCAAAGATTAAAGGGTTTTGTCTAAATTCTGTTTCTTCTTTGGGTAAAAGTAATGGTGATGCATTAGGAAGAAGAAAAGGAGGCATTGGTGGCTTTTTGTGTGAGAAGTTAAAATACTTAATGAAGAGTTTGCACAAATAGTAGTATGACCTTGTGAGGTTTCATTATCAACCTACATAGATATATATACACACATGTTCATATATAAATATATATGTATATCTCTTTTGGAGGATAGAGAAGGGAGGAGAGAGAGAGAGATAGAGGGAGAAATGTTAAGAAAAAGAATGAAATAGAATTTGAAAGAAGTTGGAGAGAATGAAAAGAGAAAAAGCCAAAGACCATTCATTGGAAAAATCATTCAACAAAAGTAGGAATATTTTTAGACTACACTCTTGCCATATTTTACTCCCTTTTTCACTTTTATACACACACTTGTATGTATCTATACAAATGTACACGTAAACTCATGCAATCTTTAAAAATTAAAGAGCAATTTATTAACATGTTGTTATTTGGATCTTTTTTTTTCTCCAATTCAAGGCATTAAAAATATAAAAAAATGGATATAATATTAATGTGTGATGGACGACATTAATAGTAAGTTGTTCAAATACCAATTATATAATTGGCTCATTTAGAATCACTGTTGTTAAATTGATGAACCTTATTTTAAATCAAACTATATTTTGAAAAGGTAAATGAAGATTTTAATAATGTTTTTGAATGTTAAGTCGATAGGGATTTTAATATCAGATGTTAATTTCTTTTAGAATAATATAGGTACAGACAAAATTTATAAAGTTTTGATTTGATTCGCTGGCATTTGGCAAAAGCTTCCAATCATGAATGCTTTAAAGATATGTTATTGAATATGATCTTTAGGTTTTTAAGGTTGTTTGTCTTTAGCTATGAATTTAGCGTATGAACAAATATATAGGAGTTTATTTTCTTGAAAAGTCTTATGATACATGAGTCCAAGTATCAAAATCTTAAGAATTGTTTTTTAAATAATATAAATACAAACATATTTATACTTTTAGTTATTTCGTCTTAGATTTGGTTTTGAGTTTTGATTATTTGGGATTGGGTTTGATTTTGATTCAAGTTAGTTTTAAGTTTTGGCTGGAGAAAATGACCGAAGTTGGTTTGGCAGAAGAAGATGACCAATTATATATATTTAAACAATCTATTGAAAAAAATTTAAAGGATCAAATTGCTCCTCACTTAAATAATAGGAGTTAACACACTACCAAAAAAACACCATTTTCGACGGACAGTTTTCGTCGAAAAAACGAAAATCTAAAATGAACAAAATCGAGGGCAGAGGTTGGTTACAGAGGTTTGAAGGTGGGAGTTGTTTGAAAGGTTAGTCGTAATTGGAAAAGAAGAAGAGGAGGTGGCGAATTAAGGTTGATGATGACAAATCGGCATTTTTGTTACAGAGAAAGTGTGGCTTGGAAAGACTTTTTGTGTATATGTGTGTTGGAGGGCAAATCGCCAAATTTTGGTTTAATTTTGATTTGACATTTGAATAACTGTTGGGTTTACTTGTGATTTTGTTCATTTTAGGTTTACTTCAGTTTGGATTTTGGGTTTACTTTAGAATTTGCATTTAGTCTATGTTTATTTATTTGTGGTTTCAGTTGTGTTAATGGTGGTTCCAATGGTTCTGATTGTGTTAATGGTGGTTTTTAGTGGTGGGTGGTTTTTCAAAAAATGGTGGTTTCCGTGGTGGGTGGTTGCTAAAATAATGGTCCAGGTTATAGTCAATAGTGATGAGTTGTAAGTTTTTCAGTTTTTTATTTTAGGTTTTAGTTATTTCGTATTGAATTTGGTTTGAAGTTTTTATTATTTGGGATTGGATTTTATTTTGATTCAAGTTGGTTTTAAGTTTTGGTTGGAGAAAATGACCGGAGTTGGTTTGGCCGAAGAAGATGACCTAATGTAGTCTGGCCAAAGTCCAGGTGAACCTTCCAAAAAAAAAAAGATGACCTAACTCTATATATATATATATATATAAACAATCTACTGAAAATTTCTCCTCACTTAACTAATAGGAGTTAACTGTTAGCCGCAAGGACCAAATCTGTCACGAAATCAGTTATAGATGACCAAATTGCTCGTTACCGAACTAATAGGAGTTAACTGTTAGTCGCAGGGACCAAATCTGTCACGAAATCATGAATTCTGAGGGCTAAATTGGAATAAAATTTTTTTGTAGGGACCAAGTCCGTTATATTTTGAAACCACAGAGACTAGATCTATAATTTACCCCATATTTTATTTCCACCTATTTTGTCGTTTGTTGTTATGCTTAAAGGGTTTATTTATGGGTCTCGCTACGGAGAAGGGATTTTTTCAAGTTTGTCAATCGTCTGATAAATATGATAAGGATTCGGTATCTTCTTTTAGATATTTGTTAAAGAAAAAAAATACATCTTTTATATTTCAAAAAATTATGTGAAAACTTTCTCATCGAAATATATTAATATAATCCCCAAATTTGTTTATGCTTTCAAATTTTATCTGATTTTTTACTGTTTAAACTTTCATTATGGATTACTTATCACTCAAACAAGCTCATTACGCACACAACATAATTCCTACTTGAGAGAGTTTTAGACGTTGATAAGTTATAGGCTTATAGGAAATGTTTCTTCTTCTTAGAAGAAAAGTTTACTTGATTTCTTCGTCTTTATTAGAAAACTAATCTTTAACCACTAGTTAAACAGGTTGTATTTCAATGGTTTTCCCTTTTTTTTTTTGAAGTTAGTGTGCTTTCTTTCTCAAGACACACTAATAGAATAAATTTACCAGTTGATCAAAAAAAAAATTGGTTTTTGGAAGAATTTGGGATCAATATCAATAGGCTCATTCTGTAGAGTGTTCTAAAAGTTCTACCGTATAGGGCCTCCGATTGTCGGGGCCTCAGGATATTTAATAGTAAGTTTTTACTCGCAATGAACTTTTTTTTTTTTTTGATAAATATGTAGTGGCTAAAGATGCTTCAGTGTATTTGTGCGCGTGGCTAGGCGGCCATAGTTCGAATCCCATTATCCCATAGGCATTTTTTTTTAATTATTGATCTCCACAAATTTTAAAATATGTTTTCAATTAATTTAGTTTTATCTTAAAATTTCTTTGCTTAATTAGAAAATGCAAAGTTTATTGATTTTTTTTCTCTTATCGAATATAATTTTTTAATTTTATTTTCAATTAGGTTCATTTTATTCTTAAATTTCATGAGATTAAATAATATAATATAAAAATTGAATTTTTTTTTAAATTAATTAAGGATAACTTTAACTATTTATACTTTTTAATTATTTTTCTTAATTTTATTAAATTGATAATTTTATAAAATGATGTTTAGTATTTTTTGAATGATTTATTTTATATACTTCTTTCAATGTTTACAATGTCTAATAAAACTTAGTTTTTTAATATTAAATTTAAATGGTTTCTTTTTAAAAAATTCAAATAATTTTTATTTTTTAATATAATGTTTTCAATGACAATAGATTAATAATAGCTAAAGAGCTAACAATAAAATTAAAAATCTACTATAAAGTTTAAATCCATAGTAATATAATAACATTAAAATTTAATTTCAAAAAGAAATATAAAATGATCATTTTTTTCAAATCAATGATGAATTACTCGTCGATTTGTTGTCAAACAAACATCTAAATATACTAAAAATAATTTAATAAAAAATAATAATGTTAATTTTATTTATTTGTGACATTTATATTGGTAATAAAGTATATGAAACGGAGGAGCAGTCTCTTAAAAAGTTAGAATAGGTACGGTGGGTGGTTAAAAATTTGACACTTACCATCCAAATTTAGAGTTAAATGGTAATTTTGAAGTTATCAAATAAAAAATTTTAATTAAAAAATAACATATTTTATTTCAATCTGATCAAATGTAAAATATTCATTAGAATTAAATCAATACAATCATCCATATGTATAAATATAATAATAGTCAATGTATATATAGATAGATATAGATAACAAGTGTTAACTAAAGGTATTGACATACACAATGAGAATTTAGTGTTTTCTCAAGTGATAAATTGTAGTTGAGCTAAATATTAGAAGAGAGTTAAATATATGAAAAAAATGAGAGATGAATGATAGAAGGACATGGACAAATATACAATAGGAATTTAATGTTCTCAAGTTTTTAGTTGAAGTCATAGGGATACTAATGTAACATCGTAGCTTTTTTTATATTACTTGACATGTGTTTTGATCATCGTGTAACATGTGATGTCGAACACTAGTTAAATGGGCAACATGTCTCAACTAGTTTTCAATATGTCGTTGATTTGTCGTTGCCAAATGTTCTCTCAACTCGTTTACCAGTAACATATGACATTTGACACATAATTAGCAAATATTGTCAACGAAAAATAAGTTACGACAAACAATGTGTAATTATACCTCAAACGCCGATGCACACCCGCTATTGCCACTACACTGCTCAGTCACAACATAACTAAGATCCTAGCTTAAGCCAAACCCGAAAAGACAATCCTTCCTATGTCATCCGACACTTTGCTCCTATAGAGACACGTCATCAATCGAAGGGCCCTCGGTACCTTGGATCGCATGTGCCTCATCTCTAACCTCACGAAATCGTGTCTATAACAACGAATACAGAAATCACATCGCGGTTAGGAACGAACACATACATACATAAAAACAAACTAACGGATTTATTAAACAAAGATAGGGAGATTTGTAGGTGGGTCCGTTGCACCTGGGCACCTGGCACATACTCACGGCTTGAGCAATGAGTGTTAGTAATTATGTGCAGAAGTTGACAAACCAGTGATTACACATCCAACGTTACAAGACACTCGAGGGTCACACCTGTGAGGACCTGTAAACCGAATAAGTGAGATAGTCCCAGTTTGGAGAGATTAAGGTTTATAATAGTCAATTATAAATCAGTTGGGCATTTTCCGTACTAAATCCCAAAGTTAAAGGTTTGTTATTAATTGTATGTTTATTAGATAAATAAATATATAAGTTTATTAATTATTAGATTATATATTTATTAAGAAAATAAATATATAATAGGTTAATAATTAATAATACAAATAATTATCTAGTTATTCTTTCTTTAAGGAAAAGAAAAGAATATTTGCCAAAGATAATTATGAAACTAATTATGGAAACTGAATTGTATGGAAATTCCTCCATATAAAATAAGCTTATGGCTTATCAGTTTTAATTAATTCAGTTCACCGAAAAACAAACCAGAAAATTCTCTCCCTCTCTCTCTCGAAAAACCGGCGCCAACCAAGGCCGGAAAACCAGTTCGGTTTTTCGCTCTTCGATCAATTATGGTGTTTTTCCAATATACTGGGGACTCAATCCTACTAGAAGGATTTTCGTTTGGTCGATCACGGGTGGATCTAACTCGAGCAATCCAGGTAATAATCCTATTACTTTACAACTAATTTAATAAAACGAACGATCGTGGTTTTTCGGGTTTTTTATCAAAATCGCTTCCGCAATAATCGAACCCGTTTGGTTTGATCAAATAAACCTTGATCAGCTTGGTCATTAGGTTTATAGTAAATTCAATCCAGTTAGGTTTGAGATTTACCGTGTTCTTCGTATCAGTTTGATTCGGGATCACAGCAAAAACCCAACAGTGGTATCAGAGCCACATGTTTATTCGTTTTATTCTATTTTAATCGTTTAAAGATCCGTTTTAATTGTTTCGTTTGTATAAAGATTTGATGATCTTCGTATAAAATTTAATCTTTATCAGTTTGAGTAAAGATTTAATTTTATCAGTATAATCTTTATCAGTTTGTATAAAGATTTGATGATTATCAAGTTTCGTATAAAATTTAATCTTTATCAGTTTGAGTAAAGATTTGATTTTATCAGTATAATCTTTATCAGTTTTATAAGGATTTGTATCTATCACTTTTGTATAAAATTTAATCCTTATCAATTTTTTGCAAAAGGATTTAATTTTAATTTTTCCTTATACATGTTTATCGTCAAAAATCCATATACAAAAAAAACATTCGCGAAAAAGGGAATGATGGCGATCACCGAGGAATGGTGGCAGATAGCCGACCGTTCACCGATCGATCGCCGGTTAGCCGAACCACGCCGAGACCGAGGGCAAACCACCAGTTCGGTGGTGGCCGTGGTCGATGGATCGATTGCCACCCGGTGGTGGTATTCGATAGTGGTGGCGATGGTTTTGTTGTTGACCGCCGGTGATGGCAGTGACAATTTCATTACTGCCGTCGTCGCCGGCTTATGGTGGCGATGATGGTCAGTTTGCTATTATCGCCAATGGTCCACGAAACCACCAATCGTCAGCCTCGATTAGGCGGATTGGTGGTGGCGGTTGTTTGTATTGCCGGTCGCCGGCCAAGACGATGACGGCGGCATTTTGCTGCTGTCAATCGTGGTTGGTGACGGCGCGGTACGGTGGCGAGGTGCGGATATTTTTATTTAACCGCTGCCGAGCGGCGATGATAGCGGTAGTTGTTGTTCATACGCCGGTTGTCCCGGAGATAGCCGGTAACAATGAACACACCGACGACGACTAAGGGTTTCAACCCTCGGTTGCTTTCGAGCGTTTCTCAAATCCCTTTCGGGCCCAAGCTTACGAGTTTGGTAACGGGCCGAGACCATGAAATTTTGGACCAAGTTTATGGCCCAAAAAGGTTTTATGGGTTTTAGGCTTTTATCCAAATTAGTTTATTTTAGATAATATTTAAGCAATTATATTATCTTGTAAAATTAATTTTAAAGGGAATTTTGGTTAATAATTATCCCTAGTAAAATTATGTTTATCAAACAGAATATTTGACTCGTTTTAAGTTAAATGAGTCTCGTGTCATGTTTTGGCCAGTTAGTCAAACCACGGCACAGTTCACGAGCCAGTGTTGACTTAACCGACCAGTTTGTTCGGTAGACCCGGTTTGATATATTTGGATAAAAGGCTAATATTTTAGAAAATTGGTTTTGATTTGTAAAATAGATTTATAGTCTATAAGTCTTGGTAATTTTATAAATTAAGTAAAAACTAATTTCAGATTAAAATATTAGTTTTGGTTTATGAAACAGTTTGTTTTATAAATCAGTTAAAACCATGTTTTGCGATAAACAAGACGGAATATTTTTTAACGGATCTAGGATTGTTTTACGCCTTCCGTATTTATTGCTTATTTATGCTTTATATACGAATTGCGTAATTTGCTTTAAATTATATATCAGTTTGCATATATATTTTATGTCCATTATAGTATTTGCCAACTTAGACCCTTTATTTTAATTTGGGGAGGCCTGCGTGCCATTTACAACCCCTTTGTAATATAATGACCATATGATAGTTTTATTTTTCTTTTGGAGTTCCATCGAAAAATGCCGAGGCCAGTGGGAGCTACGCGAGAAGATTGAAGATCTATAGATAATAGGTCATCATTGGTCTTTTAGGAACAAGTTGGCAAATCTATAATTAGTTAATCTTTAATTGCGTGGTTGTTGACATATTAACTGCGTGGTTGTGATTTTATTTTTGATAATTATATGTTTATTAAAATGTTTTAAAATAAGAGATTTTTTAAAACTAGATAAAATCACAAGAGCGGACAGGTTTTATAATTAAAATTACCAGTTTTTATAAACCTTTTTGAAACGGTAGATTTTATTTAAAACCTCAATAATAAGACTGTTTTGTATAAAAAGGCAAGTTGATAAAACAGTTAGTTTTGGTCAACAAATATGCTATCAAAACAGGTAGTTTTGATTAGCAAGTGTGCTTATTAAAACAGTTAGTTTTTAATTAGCAAGTGCTCTTTAAAACAGTTAGTTTTTAAAAATAGCAAGCATGTTTAAACAGGTAGTTTAAAACGTCAGTTGCCTTTTAAACAATCAGCTTTTCAAAATTACAGTTTTTCAAAATACTGGATATTAAAAGGTTTTTCAAAGTTAATTAAAAACCCCGAAAATCATATATCAGTAGTGCAACCCATCTAGGGGCACCTCCGGCATAAGGTACGCGGGCGTTGTAAGTGAACACACCTTGAGCGTCCGCGTTCAAACCGAAGCTAGAGGGGATTAACAAGACTCTGCGAATTATCTCCGGGTGGTACCGGCCAGAGTAAAGTGTCCAAGTCCCAAAATGGTGAGATCTGTTTTGGTTCTGTTAAGTTTACCGGGTGGTACCGGGCCAAAAAGCACTTAGAGGGACTGAAACATGTACGGATAATTACCGTTGTCCCGAAAAGATCTAGGAGTCATGTCAGTTAGATATGATTGGTAAAAGTCCTTACCTACCTAGTTAGTACGTGGGCCTGGTGAGACGTGAATACACCGGTCATCAGGGCGTATGTAATTAGGATCCTGGTCCAATAATTGATCATTTAAGGGTTTATTGATATTTATTGGAAATAGTCTTTCACAGTTACTAAAACCAAAGTTTTTAAAATGTGTAGATAGCAAACACTATTACCAACACTGATAAACTCCCTGTTCGCTCCATTCTCGAAAAGGACAAATTTACTAGGTATAATTTTCTCGTATGGGAGCGCAATCTGATGATTGTGCTCAGACACGAGAGAAAGTAGTATGTCCTAGAAAAGCCTCTAAGTGAAGGCCCCTCCAGCAAAAGCCACTGTCACTGTCAGGAACGCTTATAGAAAGCATTCCGATTACTTGCTGGACGTAGGCTATCTTATGCTTGCGACTATGAGCCCAGATTTTCGTACGAGGCTCATAAACACAAATGCCTATAACATGATCCGCCAGTTGAGGGACATGTTTCAGACGCAAGCACGCACAGAGCGTTATGATGCCAGTAGAGCACTAAACGCGTGCAAGATGGCAAAGGGGACCTCAGTTAGTGATCATGAAAAGGCACATTGATCACCTAGAGAGGCTCGGTCGCCCAGTTTCATTGCAGTTAGCAAGGGATACGATACTCAGGGGACCAAGACCAAAGATGTGCTTATGGTCAAGAATGGTAAAGTAAAGAAGAAGCGTGGGGCATGGGAACACCAGTAAGGGAAAGGGCCAAATTCTGGCTACCCTGAGTGCACCCAGTGTTTATAATATAGGCAAAGGCAAGGGTAAAAAAAAGGGTTAAGCCTAACAGAGTAATAACCGAGAATCAATACTTCAAGTGCCATGAAGTCGGTCATTAAAGGCATAACTGCCCGAAGCGTTACGAAGCAGGTATAAACACCTCAGGTGTTCGTGACTGCTTCAGTTTATCACTTTCGCTTGTTAAGTTTACGAGTGTGTTGACACCTAGAAGCAAAAGTTTAATTGCAGGTGGTCATTAAAAAGTGAAGTGCCCAGATTGCAAAGATCAGCATGCAAGTAGATATTATCAAAGACAATTTTAAACTTTTATGATTTAAAACAATCTTGTCTTTCCAAAATATGATTTTTTGAATGCTTATCGGTTTTAAAATTTAAAATTATTGTCTTGATATCTTTATGCATGATATTTTGAATCTGTATAAGTCAATTTAGACTTGATTCAAAATTAGATCCTAGATGTTGCCTATTACACTAACAGTATTACTTCAATCAAAATAATTTGAAGTAATGTATATGAAAACTGTCAAAAACACACGAAGTACTATAGGAATGTGTTTTTTGAATAAAACATTTATGAGTAAAAGATTACGAAAGTATTTTATGATCAAAATTTATTACTCATATGTTTTAAGAAGAATTTAGGATATTATCTCAGATATCGTTGATAATATCAGTATTTATAAAGCTAGGAAAAATTCCAAGTTTCGGAATTAGGATTTAATAAAATCCAGTTAAGTTTTATAAATGTCAAAATTCTCGTGTTTATTACTTAAAATAGAATTGACTAAGTAATCAAGTTTTGACTAAGTCAATAGTTAATTTTAAGTAATAGTTGGTTTTCATATAGGTTAGTGGGAGCCCAGTTTATTCTCTATCTAGTCTATGATAGAGAATAAAAGATAAGATTATTGATTTAGTATATATCTCGGAATTCATGATCCAGGTAGGATGTAAATTCATAAGATATACGAATCTATCTTTTAGTCAAAAGGGTAGAACGAAAGTTTCAAAGTCTTTGAAACTAAAGTCATAATTGACTTTGAGAGAAATCAATAATTAAAGTGTGTTGGAATAATTATTAAAGATATTAATTATCTTTTAAAAGTGTCGTAAACACTAGAATAAATTTCGTGAAATTTGCCAGCTTGGTAAATGGAAATTTTATCTGATTTCAGGTAGAAATCATTCATCTACACAGCAACTAAGGGAGGTTGCAGTTTAAACTTTACATATTCAGGGAAACTAGGAGTTATTCCAGTATCTCCAAGTTCAGGGAATATGGTAAAGAAAAGTTTAATCCTTGTTTAAAAGTGTTTGCAAAACAAAGATTAGCAGAATCAAGAAGATTGTATCAAATGATACAAACTTGTATTGTTTTGGTTGTTACTTTGATTAATACGGTAAACATTAATCAAAGGGTTTAAACTGAAGTTAGGTGATGCTTCGTTTAAATCAGTTTTTAGTAAACGTTGAATAGACACCGTAAAAGTAATTAAGAAATGCTATTAATTTTGTTATTATTACAGAGTGTAATATGGACTATACAAAATTAGTTTCTTTATAACTTTTATATTTTGCATGTTTCATAATCCAGGAATGAGACTAGTTTCCAGTCTTTCATTCGAAATTTGTCCGTGACAACTTATCGTGGTGGGAACCCGTTAGGGCGTTAAAGTCATTGTGAGCCTCTGGGTAGTTATGATCAGTGGTTGAATAACAGCTACAAGTGATGTAGACCAAAAGCTGCACAGATATTCGATAGAGTAGCGAGTATCGGACGTGATCCGCGGTTGAGATTACTTCTTGGATTTTGTCATAAGTAACTCTCACAGTGGTTGTCCTTATCACCTGAGGTATTTGGTTTGATATCATGAGGACTGTTGGATGCTTAGTGCGTTCAACCGCTACGCCGTAACAGGGTGGCTATAAAGGGCGTAACTAGATTCAGCGGAAGCCGTGGTATTAAATGCAGATATGCAAGATGGGATTTGCACCTCTTCTATGAAGAGAGATATTTCTGGGCCCCTTGACTGACTGAACATACTGATGAAGTGCATGGCCATGCCCAAACGAACTGATTAGTTCTTTGTCGTTTACCTATCAGTAGAGGTCAGATAGTCAAGAAACATAATCTTGAGTACTTAGAGTTGACTTATTCCAAGCTCATACTCAAAGATGAAATATCGTGATGCAAAGGGAAAAGCCAAGATATACCCAATTTATGAACAGTGGTTTCATAAATGTTATTTCCATGTGGAAATGTCTAAATCACCTGTCTGGGTATAAGAGTTCTTGTAACCTGGTTAGCCTAAGTGCCTATCTAGGGGCCTCCTTAGGTCCGTGTGATCAAGGCGGGTATTGCCAACTTGCACAAGTGGGAGTCTGTTAGTAATTATGTGCAGAAGTTGACAAACCAGTGATTACACATCCAACGTTACAAGACACTCGATGGTCACACCTGTGAGGACCTGTAAACCGAATAAGTGAGATAGTCCCAGTTTGGAGAGATTAAGGTTTATAATAGTGAATTATAAATCAGTTGAGCATTTTCCGTACTAAATCCCAAAGTTAAAGGTTTGTTATTAATTGTATATTTATTAGATAAATAAATATATAAGTTTATTAATTATTAGATTATATATTTATTAAGAAAATAAATATATAATAGGTTAATAATTAATAATACAAATAATTATCTAGTTATTCTTTCTTTAAGGAAAAGAAAAGAATATTTGTCAAAGATAATTATGAAACTAATTATGGAAACTGAATTGTATGGAAATTCCTCCATATAAAATAAGCTTATGGCTTATCAGTTTTAATTAATTCAGTTCACCGAAAAACAAACCAGAAAATTCTCTCTCCCTCTCTCTCTCGAAAAACCGGCGCCAACCAAGGCCGGAAAACCAGTTCGGTTTTTCGCTCTTCGATCAATTATGGTGTTTTTCCAATATACTGGGGACTCAATCCTACTAGAAGGATTTTCGTTTGGTCGATCACGGGTGGATCTAACTCGAGCAATCCAGGTAATAATCCTATTACTTTACAATTAATTTAATAAAACGAACGATCGTGGTTTTTCGGGTTTTTTTATCAAAATCGCTTCCGCAATAATCGAACCCGTTTGGTTTGATCAAATAAACCTTGATCAGCTTGGTCATTAGGTTTATAGTAAATTCAATCCAGTTAGGTTTGAGATTTACCGTGTTCTTCGTATCAGTTTGATTCGGGATCACAGCAAAAACCCAACAATGAGTTCGCTCAAACAGCTTAAGGGAAGTGGGTTCATGACCCAACTAAGGCCAAATAAAACAAAATACATCCCAATTAAACCAAAAAGCCTAATAAAGTCGATTAAATATTTTAAAAACCCAATAAATCCCACTAACACCGAATTAAGACCAATAAGCTTAGTTAAAGCCCAAAAAAGCCCACTAATATCCATTTAGGTCCAATATATTCGATTAGAGCCCAATAAACCCAACTACGGCCCAATAAAACATATTACATCTCAATTAAACCAAAAAAGCCCAATAAAGTCGATTAAACATGTTATACCACAATAAAGCCCACTAACACCGAATTACGCCCAACATAATCGAATAAAGCCTAGTAAGCTCAACTAAAGTACAATAAAGCTGAATATAACCCTAACGAACCTAATTACAGCTTAATGGATTGTATTAGGACTTCATGGGCTGTAACACCCCTTAACGAACTGTATTAGTTCTTTGGGTCGTGTACATACATACGTATAGTATAATGAATGGGCCTATATGCATGGGATGTTGTGAATGATCGATAGTGAATTGTATTACAATATAACAGGTTTTTGGAGACTCTTAAAGAACTTGATCGCACTAGCTTTAATGGGTTTTAGTGCATGATATTTTTTTTGAACGACAAAGCAAAACTTTATTACCACACCAAAGTTAACAGAATAACAAATACAAGCGCAAAAAAGCCTAGTAGAACTCGAATCTCCTATTCGTTTGCTTATGCCACAAACTCATGGAGAAAGTTGAAGGTTCATATAAATAAAAAGGTAAATTTACGGTTGAAATTTGTGATATAATTATCAATACGTCTAATTATGAGTTGGTCTAATGTGTATTATACATATATTACTTAAGAACTTAACGATCAAATTAAATTCATGGTATATATAAGAAGACATAGGGTTTATCAAATTGGGTTAAGTTTAAATAGTCCTAACACAATTCCAACCCACTATCTATGGTTTAAAGATTTTACAACTCAAAAATTCAATGGCCGGTTTTAAGATAAGTTAGGTTTAAGATATTTCGAGTTGACTTGACCGTTAGTTTGGTTTTTATGCATCGCAAAAGCCAATGAAGGTTGGATGCCATGGTTTGAAAAGGAATATCACAAAGGAAAACATGAGGTACACTCAAATCAAAACACTTTGATACTTTAAGATTTTATTGGTTTTTTTTCTTATGAAAATGATTGCTTTGATTTATTCCCTTTATTTTATAGAAAAGCAACACTTGATCTAACATATGATTTGATAGCTTTATGTGTTAATAATTAAATACATAAATACTTTCTATCAGAAGAAAACTTAAAAAGTTGTTAGATTGCATTCAACATCAATACCTTTTAACAATTTAAAATAAAAAAATAGTAAATTATGATTATTTAACAGCTATCTTTAGCAATTTCTTTATGATTTTTAAAAAAATAAGAACTTAAAAATCTCAGTCTTTAAAAAATTTATATTTAGCTTCTACAAATCCTTTATTTTAAAGATTTCAACATTAACTATATTATTAAAATATTTTATAATTTATCATCTAATACATTTTTATAGCAAATTTAAATAAAATATTAATAATTCAACCTTATTGGTAAAAATGAATAAAAATAATTTATTTCTCCATGCATTAGGTTTAAAGAATTCTCTAAATTTGCATATTTTTTTAATTTTCTCTATTTTGAAGAGCTATATAAAAAATTTGTTAAAGCAACTTACAAAAATAAAAGTTTTATTTTCTCTATAATAAAAAAGTTGTTGAAATGTTTTATCATACAGAGAGGTTAATTCATTCTGAAAGAACATTCCACATTTTATAATAAAAAATGAAAGAGAAGATGTTCTTGTAACTAAATCAAAAATCAACTGTTTCAACTTTCAATAACAAAATTAAATTTCATTAAAACGAACCGTATTTTGTTTATCTTAGACTATACATATCATCTTCAAAACAATGACTTTTTAAATTCCTACATTATTAATCATCTTCTAAACTGACCATATCCTTTTGATTTCCTAAATTAATCATATCTTCTCTATAAACACCCATATACATGTCTCCTTAAAAAAATAACTTATCACCATCAAAAAATCGGCCCTTATAAAAAAAATGAATACCCCAACTGCCCAACATACGCCATCAAAAAATGGGCCCTCTATAAGTACCCATCATCAGGGGCGGATCTACATACAAGATAGCGGGGTCCCGTGCACCCACTCAATTGATTGCCGTAAAGGAAAAAAATATAGATGGTTGAAAAGTGCACCCACTTGATTTTGCAAGTTCCCTAAAATAGTCTAAAAATGAACTTGTAACTCAAAGAAGGCGCTTGCCAGAGTGGTTACAACCTTTAGTTTAAAGTTTTCCCGCCTTGGCAACTTTACTTTTAGGGATTACTTCTTCAAAATGTATCCAACTATCCCCAATATACTATTGTATGTATCCACCTAAAAAAATTCATTTTGTATGTATCAAACTTTATTTTTTAGTCTATTGTGTGTATTTTTGAGTCTATTATGTGTAGGGGTGTTCATTTTCGGATACTTAAATTTACTATCCGAATCCGAATCCGAATCCGAAATTCCGGATATCCGAAATTCCGGATTCGGATACCGGATAATCCGAAAATTCCGAAATTCCGAAATATTTGATAAAAATGTCATTGTTAGCTTAAAAAAACCCAAAAAAAAAAATCATTCTTGTACATAATAATCGTCCACATGTTTCCAATCATCCACAAGCTAATACGACATCAAATACTTATTTTACGAGTTTTAAATAATAATACAAAAGTTTAAAGTAACATAAGAAAATAAAATAATATATAAAATAATATATATCTATTATTAATAAAATGCATATGAGACTTTGAGTAGGGTTTTAATTTTTTAATATATATCTATTATTAATAAAATAATATAATAATATAAAAATCGGATATTTCGGATATCCGAAAATCCGAAATTTTCCGAAAACACTATCCGAATCCGAATCCGAAAATCCGGATATCCGATTTTCGGATATCCGAATTTTCGGATATTTTCGGATCGGAAGTTTTCGGGTATTCGGATGTCGGATCGGATTCGGATTTTTTTGAACACCCCTAATTATGTGTACCCAACTATCCCCCAATATACTATTGTGTGTATCAAAAATACACATAATAGACTCAAAAATAAAGTTTGATATATACAAAATGAATTTTTTTAGGTTGATACACATAATAGTATATTGGGGATAGTTGGATACATTTTGAAGAAGTAATCCCTTACTTTTAATTAATAAAAACTGTTAACTTCTTTGGCGTCCTATTTGTTTTTTTATTTCATTCTAAATTAATTTCATAATTGATAAACATCTAATACTCTTAATCTTTTTCATTACTTTTTTCAAAAATATAATCTCTTCATCTTGATCAGTTTTAAATATGTAATTCCTATTTTTTTCATTCTACATTACTTTAGTTAATTTAGTTATTGATTTAATTGTTGGTACTAAAAAATATAAGTTAATTTTGATTTGTAAAACATCACATTTAATATTAAGAGTTCTAAGGAAACGAAAGTGAAAACTTAGAAAAAATTAGAGAACAATCAATGTCAAATATTATAAATTGCAAAATTTTATGAGAACAACCAAAAAAGAACAAAAATAATTTTCGTAATGGTGAAATTTAGCTAGAAACATGTCGTACGTAAAGATGTGGTCGTGTGTTTTTTTCAAAACGGCAAGGTTGATTCAAATTGAAGAAATATGTTATTATCGAAATCAACATAACTGACTTTTCCTCTTGTCAAACCATGTTGACTTTTCACTATATCAAATGATCCACCTTAAGGGTGCACCCACTCAAAAAATTTCCTGCGTCCGCCACTGCCATCACATATATATATATATATATATATATATATATATATAGGGGTGGGTTCAAATACAAACCACCCTTTCGTTGTGAACGTGAGGACAGCCCAGAGCGCGACACGTGGCAATCTGAAACGGCGGGTCAAGTCATATTCAGTCTGAATAAAACTGCATGTTAGTGTTATTCATACTGTATAACGCTTGACCCGCGGATGACCCGCGGCTGACCCGCCCGCGTCCAATTGCATCAGAGTGCATGTTAGTGTTATTCAGTCTGAATAACGCTTTATTCAGTCTGAATAACTAAGTTTAAATTTTTTCAAATTGTCACGTGTCGCGCTCTCATTTGTCCTCACGTTCACAATGAAAAGGTGGTTTGCAATTGAACTTTTACCTATATATATATGTCTCCAATTTTTTGTATCACCATCAAAAAATACAAAAAAATCGGCCTTATCTACAACATCAAAAAATCAATACCCATAAAAGAAAAAAAAATGGGCCCCAACATCACCAAAATAGTTCGCACCTCCATGCATCAAACTCAAGTAAGTTTTTTTTTTTTTTTTTACTTCTTTCATTTATGTTTTTGGTTAATATTATAAACATCATAATATTAACAATTAGTTTAACGTGGTTTTTTGTTTAGAAAGATGATACACTTGTTGAGGAAACCTATATGTACTCAACAATGATTCAGGATGAAACGCATGATAAAGAAGCGAATGTCAAATCAAGTGGCAAAAGAAACCGAGCAAACAAATGTCCTGACGGAGGGAAGGAGAGGGTTGAGATTGTTGTTAATATTAACTATCTTTTTCTCTTGTTATATATATATATATATTATATAGGGGTGGGTTCAATTGCAAACCACTTTTTCATTGTGAACGTGAGGACAAACGAGAGCGCGCCACGTGTCACTCTGAATTTCAGCGACTTAGTGTTATTCATACTGAATATAGCGTTATTCAGTAAGAATAACACTAAGTCGCCGAAATCAGAGTGACACGCGCGACTTGTAACCAAAAAGCCCGCGACTTAGTGTTATTCAGTCTGAATAACGTTATTATTCAGACTGAATAACACTAGGTCGCGGGAAAAGTCGCGCGTCTCATAAAATGTGTTGCCACGTGTCGCGCTCTGGGTTGTCCTCACGTTCACAATGAAAAAGTGGTTTGTATTTGAGCTTTCACCTATATATATATCTATATATATATATATGTAGGGAAGGTTCAAATGAGAAGCATATCAATTTAAGAAAAAGCGAGAAGCAGTCTCAGCCACTCATCTCAAGCCAATCATATATGAGAATGACTTTTGTGTACAAAATCATATATGATTAACAAAGGAAAAGTTCAGGTACAAAAAACATGTACAAAATCATACATGATTCATATAGTATATCATATAGAAAATCACATGTGATTAACAACGTGCGCGACTTGCCCCGCGACCAGAGGTCGCGCGTGTCACTTTTTTCATCAAAAATCGAATCGAATGGCTGAGATTGCTTCTCGTATTCTCTTAAAAAGTTATATTTTTCATATGAACCTCCCTCTCTCTCTCTCTCTCTCTATATATATATATATATATATATATAGGGGTGGGTTCAAATACAAACCACTTTTTCGTTGTGAAAGTCCTCACGAGAGCGCGCCACGTGTCACTCTAAAATTTCAACAACTTAGTGTTATTCAGTATGAATAACACTATTATTTAGAGTGAATAAAGCGTTATTCAGTATGAATAACACTAAGTCGCCGGAATTCAAAGTGACACGTGCGACTTGTAACCAAAAAGCCCACGACTTGGTGTAATTCATTCTGTTAGTAATTATGTGCAGAGTTGACAAACCAAGTGATCACACATCCAATGTTGCAAGACACTTGAGGATCACACCTGTGAGGACCTATAAATCGAATAAGTTATATGAAACCCAGAAATGGAGAGTTAGGATTTATAATAATCAATTATAAATCGGTTGGGTAATTTCAGTCAGAAATTCCAAAGTTGGAGGTTTATTAATTAATCGAGTATATTGTATATTTATTTGATAAAATAAATATATAATAGTTAATTAATAGAATTATATATATATAAGATAAATATATATATATATATAGGTAATTATCATAAGCAAATTCTTTTCCAGAAAAAAAGAAAAGAATGAGATAATTACAATAAGGAAACTGAATCTTGTACAAACTATATTTTTCCTCCATATAAATAAGGCTTATGGGTTTAAGGAAAATTATTTGAACCAACTCATAATTCAATAATCAGATTCCAGTTTTTCCCTCTTTCTCTCCTTCCCACCGGCGCCACCTCCTCCCTTGGAACACCAGTTCGGTTTTTCAGATTTCGGGTTTCAGTTCTGCTAGAGGAACAATTCGTAGGTCGATCACCGGTGGACTAATATCTCAAGCAATCCAGGTAAACGCATGTAGAAATCATTATTACGAGTAAAACAATTAAAACGACGATTGTGGTTTTTCCGGGTTTTATCCAATATTGCTTCCGCTCAGTTTTGTGTTCTTGGATCAGTTTGATTCAGGAATTACAGTCTAAAAACCCCAACAGTGGTATCAGAGCCACGTTTTGTTCGTTTTAATTTATTTTGACTGTCGTTTGATCCGTTAAAATTGTTAAGTCTCTTTTTTTTCAAGATTTTATATTTATCGTTTTTTTTTTTCGAACACCCATCATAGATAAACCGACGATCGGCGGTGGAACGGCGGCAGTAGGCCGGCCGGACCGCCAGGCCGATCGCTGGCTACGGAATCGCACCACACGAACGCCGGCCGCACCACAGCTTGTGGTGGCGGCGGCGGCTGTCGTGATCGACCACCAGACCGCACCCAGATCGGTGGTTGCGGTGGATGGTTGTGGCCGGATCGTCTTCACGAGCATGGCCGACGGACCCCATGACCGATCGTTGCCCCACCAGTTCGGTGGTAGGCGATCGTCGGTCGCCGACGCAGTCTGCCACCAGATCGGTGGTGACGGTGGCGGCAAATAGTGGTGGTGGTGGTCCGCTGTTTGATCGCCGACCATGACAGCGGCGGCGAGCAATGGCGGTGGCGTTTGTCGTCGTTATCGAATCGGTGGGGACGACGGCGCCAATGCGTCGATCGTCGCCGCCGTAAGCGCCGTAGTCGGCGATGGTGATGGTGGCTGTGTCGTTTCACGGTGTGTCCAAACCAACAGCCGGCCGCCGTTGTGACCGCGCCGAAGCAATGGCCACGGCGGCGAACCATTGGCCGCACCACCAGTGGGTGGTGGCTGTTGCGATGGCAGCGGCGGTGTAGGTGGCTGTAGCCCGGATAATCGCGACCAAACCAAGCCGCAAAGGCGTTGGTGGTTGTGATCGTACCGCACCACCGTGGTGATGGCGGCCGATTGCTGCTGTTACGCCGGTGATGGCGATGGTTCTGGCCAAACACGCCCACCGCACCACTCGATTTGATGGTGGCGGCAGTAGGTGGTGTGATGGTGGTTGATCGATTCCAAAGCCGAGATCGCTGTCGACGGCTGCTGAACCCCATTGTAGTCGAATGCCGCCCCAGTTCGGTGGTAGGCATGATCGATCACCGATCACCACCAGATCGGTGGTGAACGGCAACCACCAGAAACCGCAATTGCGGTGGTGGATGGCCGTGAGTGATTGATAGGGATAGTGATCAGTTTTTGTTTCGAAAGCCAAGCAAAGGGTGCGGCGATGCGTTTTTCGATCAACAACCGCTTGGTATTGATGGTGTTTCTGTTCGAAACCGTGGATCCCGACGGCAATGGTGACCGATTTTCACCATTATCGGATCGGTGGCAATTGTTTTTCGGAATAAAGGTAATTATTTTACAAAACCCAAAGCAAAACAAACGGGATTAGGTTTTCTCGGTTTTCGATAAGTTTTTCGAACAAATCGCGAAACCCTAATGGCCCAAAAATTGCCAGTTTAGTAATGGGCCTGTAAGCCCAGTTTTTGAACCAAGTTTATGGCCCAATTAGTGTTAATGGTTTTAGGCTTTTTATCCAAATTAGTTTTTATTCTTTTATATCAATAAAATTAAATTGAACCAGTTATTTGTGTTGGGTTTTTGTGGGTATCCTCGAATCAAACTGACTCGAGGAATATCTCAGATCTATCAAAACCTCGCTGGTTTGATATATCTTATAGGTTAATCAAACTGATAAAACCTTCGTGATCAAAACACGCTGTTTTGATCTTATTAGTGCGGAAGCGATAGAAGCTAAAAACCCATAAAGCCTAATGATCTTTTAATCGTGATAGTTTTAATCCTATTATTGGTTTAGATCAATTTACCTGGTTGCTTGAGAATAGATCCACCAATGATCGACCAACGAACGTTCCTCTAGCAGAACTTTGTGAAACCCGAACAAAACTGGAATCCGACCCGGGGGGGGGGGTTGATCGGCGCCGGTGGAGAGAGAGGAGAGGGAGGAAACTGGGAACTGGTTTTTCTTAACTAAAAGCTTATTATTTTTCCTTAACCCATAGGCTTTATTTATATGGAGGAAAAATACAGTTTGTATGGAATCCAGTTTCCTTATGATAATTATCTCAAATCCTTTCCTTATTTAATTAGCTGGAAAAGAATTTGCATACGATAATTATAATTTATATATTTATCTAATATATAAAATCTTTATTAATTAACTATTATATATTTATTTATCTTAATAAATATATAATATCCTAATTAATTAATAACCCTCCAACTTTGGTAATCCTGACTGAAATTACCCAACTGATTTATAATACACTATTATAAATCCTAATTCTCCATTTCGGGGTTTCTACTGACTTGTTCGACTTATAGGTCCTCACAGGTGTGACCCTCAAGTGTCTTGTAACATTGGATGTGTAATCACTTGGTTTGTCAACTCTGCACATAATTCCTAACAGACTCCCACTTGTGCAAGTTGGCAATACCACCTTTGATTATACGAACCTAAGGAGGCCCCTAGACAGGCACTTAGGCTGACCAGGTTACAAGAACTCTTATACCCAGATATGGTGATAAAAACATTCCGTGAGGAATTGGTATCTATGAAACTACTGTTCATTGATTGGGTATATTTTGGCTTTTCCCTTTGCATCGCGATATTTCATCTATGAGTATGGGCTTGGAAAGTGTCAACTCTAAATACTCAAGATTCTGTTTTCTTGATTATCTGACTTTTACTGATAGGTAAACGACAAAGAACTAATCAGTTCGTTTGGGCATGGCCATGCACTTCATCAGTATGCTTAGTCAGTCAAGATGGGCCCAGAAATATCTCTCTTCTGAGAAGAGGTGCAAATCCCATCTTGCATATCTGCCTTTAACACCACGGCTTCCGCTGAATCTAGTTACACCCTTTATAGCCACCCTGTTACGGCGTAGCGGTTGAGTGCACTAAAAATCCAGTAGTCCTCATGATATCAAATCAGATACCTCAGGTGATAGGGACAACCACTGTGAGATTCACTTATGACTTTATTCCAAGAAGTAATCTCAACCGCGGATCACGTCCGATATTTGCTACTCTATCAAATATCTGTGCAACTTTTAGTCTACAACACTTGTAGCTGTTATTCAACAACTGATCATAACTACCTAAAAGTTCACAATGACTTTAAAACCTTATCATGCTCCCACATTGATAAGTTGTCACGGACAGATTTTGAATGAAAACTGGAAACTAGTTTCATTCCTGGATTAATTAAAAACATGCAAAAATGTGAAAGTGATGAAGAAATCAATTTTGTATAGTCCATATTACACGCTGTAATAATAACAAAATTAAATGTCTTTTCTTTAATAACTTTCATTTTATCTATTTATCATTTGTTAAATACTGATCTAAAATGAAGTATCACCTACCTTCAATTTTAAACCCTTTGATTAAAGTTTACCATTTTAATCAAAGTGATAACCAAAAATACAAGTCTGTTCGTACGATCTACTTGTATCTGCTAATTATTGTTCTGCAAACACTTTATAAAACAATAACTAGACTTTTATCATATTCCATGAACTCGGAGACCTGGACTCACTTCCAGTTCCTGAATATGTAAAACTGCAACTTTCCTTAGTTGCTGTGTAGATGAATGATTTCTACCTGAAATCCGATTCCATTTGCAATCCTGGCAAATCTATTGGAATGCTATATATTTTAATCCAACACTATAATTATTGATTCTTAAGTCAGTCACGACCTTTGTTTCATGGGTCTTGAAACTTTTATCCTTTTAGCTAAAAGGGTAAATTATATCTTATGAATTCTTATCCTACCTGGATTTATGAATTCCGAGATATATCAATAATTATGTCTTTTATTCTTTTATCTTAGACTAGATAGAGAATAATCGGGCTCCCACTTGCTTGTATAAAAACTAACTATTACTCAAAATTTACTATTGACTTATTCAAGACTTTGATTAGTCAATCCTAATTCCAAGTAATGAACTTTGAGAATTTCCCTTTTATGAAACTCAACTGGATTTGTTCAAATCCTAATTCCAAACCTTGGAATCCTTCTAGTTTCATAAATACTGCTATTAACGCTATCTGAGTTAATATCCTAAATTCTCTTTTAAAACATTTGAATAAAACTTGATCAAACTTGATTAGTTAATTCTGAGAATTTCCTTTTACAAAACTTATCTGGATTTGTTCAAATCCTAATTCCAGAACTTGGAATCTTTCTAGTTTTATAAATGCTGTTATTAACGCTATCTGAGTTAATATCTTAAATTCTTCCTTTTGATCACAAAACTATTATTCATAAATGTTTTATTCTCAAAACACATTCCTATAGAATCTCTTGTGTTTTGATAGTTTTTATACAAATTACTTCAATTTCATTAAAGTAATAGGCATCAACTAGGATCAGATATAAGAATATCAAGCACATACAGATATTTCTATGTCAAGACAATGACTTTTGAAAAATAAAACCATGAAATTATATAAATCATAATTATCCAAGAACTGTTTAAAACATAAACCCCCAAAATAACTGTTTTAAAACTATAAATTCAAAATGTCTTGACTTAAATTATCTCGTGCTTTGATCCTCGGCAACTCCTGGGCACTTCACTTCATTTCTGATTTCCTGCAATAATCATTTGCTCTAGGTATCAGTATACTTGTAAGCTAACAAGTAAGAAGTGTTAAATCAAAGCAATCATAAATTTTCTGAGGTTTACATACCTGCTTCATGACGCTTAGGGCAGTTTTGCCTCCAATGACCGATCTCATTGCATATGAAGCAGCGATTCTCGGTCCTAGCTTTGTTTGGCTTAACCTTCTTGCCCTTGCCCTTGCCCTTGCCTTTCTTGGGTGCACTCTGGATGGCCTGAACTGGTCCTTTTCCCTTGCTGGTGCTAGCATGCCCATTTTTCTTTTTAACCCCTCCGTCTTTTACCATCAAGACATCCTTTGTCTTGTTCTTGTTCCCCATATTTAATTCAGCTGTCTTAAGCATGGAGTGCAATTCTGCTATTGTTTTCTCCATGTTGTTCATGTTGTAGTTGACTACAAAGGGCCTGTAGTCTTCTGACAGTGAATTAAGTATGGTGTCAGTTGCTAGCTGCAACGGAACGGGATGACCCAGCCTCTCCAGATGATCTAAGTGCCGTTTCATTTTCATGACATGGTCACTTACTGATGTCCCTTTGACCATCTTGCATTCATTGAATGCTTTGGTGGCATCGTAGCGTTCTGTACGAGCCTGAGTCTGAAACATGTCCCTCAGCTGGCGGATCATGTCGTAAGCATTTGTGTTTATGAGCCCTGCTTGCAGATCTGGGCTCATAGTTGCTAACATCAGACAGGCGACATCAAGGAGATCATCCGAGTGCTTCTTGTGGGCATTTCTGGCAGCGGCCGGAGCGTTTGCCGGAGGTGCCTCCCCAAGTGGCTCTTCAAGCACATACCACTTTCTCTCATGTCTGAGCACAATCATCAGATTGCGCTCCCAGTCGAGAAAGTTAGAGCCGGTCAGCTTATCCTTCTCTAGGATAGAGCGGAGGGAAAGATTGTTAGTGCTGGTAACAGTGCTTGCCATCTACACAAAATAAAACTTTTGGTCTTAGCAACTGTAAATAGACTAATTTCCAATAAAATATCAATAAACCCTTAAATGATCAATTTATTGGACTAGGATCCTTATTTCATACGTTCTGATGTGCGTAATGTTCTTGCTCCACCAGACCCGTATTTATTTCGGTAGGTAAGGACTTTTACCAATCATATCTAACTGACATGACTCCTAGATCTTTTCGGGACCATGGCAACTACCTGTGCATGTTTTAGTCCCTCTAAGTGCTTTTTGGCCCGGTACCACCCGGTGAACATTATAGTACCAAAACAGATCTCACCATTTTGGGGACCTGATCACTATACTCTGGCCGGTACCACCCGGAGATAATTCGCAGAGTTATGTAACCCCTTCAGCTTCAGTTTGAACACAGACGTTGAATGTGTGATCACTTACAATGCCTATGTACTTTACGCCGAAGGTGCCCCTAGATGGGTTGCACTACTGATCTATGATTTTCGGGGTTTTGAAAAAACTTTATTTCCAGGATTTTGAAAAACTGATTGTTTATAAAGGCTACTTATGTTTTAAACTAACTGTTTGAAACATACATGTAATTTTAAAACTAACTGTTCTAAAATCACTTGCTAATTAAAACTAGCTGTTTTAATAACACACCTAGTTGATTAAAACTAACTGTTTTTATCAACTTAACCTTTTATATAAAACAATCATCTATACGTTGTTATAAAGAGTAATTAATATTCTAAACTAACTGTTTTAAATATTCATGTTATTTTAAACCAACTGTTTAAAACATCGGCTGATTGAAATCAACTGATTTAAAGTGTACTGGTTGATCGAAACTACCTGTTTCGATAACCTTTCCGGCTGACAAAAGCTAACTGTTTCGTCAATTTTGCTCTTTTATAACAATACACTAGGTTTTATTAAAGTGTTTCACTTTAAAGGTTTTCGATTGAAAAACTAATAAAACCTATTTTCTTCCTTGTTTTAAAATATTTTTAAAACATATCTAATAAACTAACAGTTATTAGCACCAACTACGCAGTTAATCATGCACACGGATAATTATAACTACGCAAACAACTAATCATAGGTTTTGCCAACTTTGTTCCTAGGGACCAATAATGCCCTAGTATAACTTCAAAAATAACGTGGCTCCCACTCGCTTCACCATGCTTGTTAGTATTCCGGTAAGATGAAGAATAGCTCCCACTGGCCTCGTCATCCAAAAGAAAGAAAAAATCTATCCTAGGGTCATTATTACATAAGGGGTTGTAAACGGCACGCAGGCCTCCCCATGAATATGTCAAGGGTCTAAGTTGGCAAATACTATAACGTATATATATATATATGTAAAATCAAACTGAAATTCATATATAATTCTCAAGCAATCACGCAATTATGTGTATATATGCAACAAAAAGCAATATTATAATTACGAGAAAATAAACCTGGATCCGTTAAAATTATCTTGTTTTCAATTGTCGCAAATCTTGGTTTTACAACTGATTCGAAAAACAAAACTGTCTTACGAATCAAAAACTTTAGATTGAAAAAATGGTTTTTACGTAAAACTGAGGTTTATAAACAATAAATCTTATTTTACAAAACTAAAACCATTTTACCTAAAAACAATCCTTTTATCCAAAAGAAAATATATTAAACAGATTTTACCAACCCAAAAATACTGGCTTATTTGAAATAAAGATTAACTAAAACTGGTTTGAATAAGCTTTATTAGATAGAAAATAATTTTGGATAAGAAAAACTTTAAAACCAAGATAACATCCTATGGGCCATAACTTGGTCCAAAAACTGGGCTTCTGGGCCCAAAAAACGGAAAAACCCTAGGTACAAACTGTGGTCTAGAACCGCCGTCTACCATCATCGTCTTGGTGGCTCGGCCGTAGTTGGTTGATTTTCCGGTACCGCCACCACGACGCTGTGGTGCGGTTGTGGCCATCATCGATCACCGCAAAAATTTGTCACCACCACGCTGGTGGTTACGGTCGATTGTGGTGCGGGTTTTGATCGAATGCGGTATCGTTGATTACCACCACCACTAGGCTTGGCCATGAGGCAGCCAGTGGTGGTTGGTCTGGTGGTGACCAATGCCACCGCCTTGGCTTGGCCTTAGGGCAGCCGGCGGTTGATTGGTTGTTTTCTCTCATTACTAACAACGCTACGTACCACCACCACCAATAGTGGTTTCTGGTGGTCGAGAACACCGCCGTCACCATCACGGTGGTTTTGGCCAGGCGTCTGCCGCCACCGCTAACTGCGGTTTACCATCACGGTGGTTTTGGTCAGGCGTCTACCGCCACCGCTAACTGCGGTTTGGTCGGCGATTGTGAGAACCGACGTCGACGGTTGAGGACACCGCCATCCACCACCGCTGTCGCGGTTTCTGGTGGTTTCCGTTCACCACCAAAACGAGTTGTGCCGCCGCCACCACCGGTGTAACAGCAGCAATCGGCCACTTTCACTACGGTGGTGCGGTCCGATCACAACCACCATTGCCACCGTGGCTTGGTTTGGTCGCGATTTTCCGGTCTACCATCACCAAACTGGTGGTGTTACCCACAACCACGCGCCGCCACCACCATCCGCTGCTTATGGCGTACACGGCGGCGACGATCGACGCATCAGCGCCGTCGCCCCACCGGTTCGATAACGATGGCAAACGCCACCGCCATCGATTGCCGTCGTCATCATGTTTGGCGATTAAACAACGGACCACCACCGCCACTATTGCCCGACATCGTCACCACCGATTTGGTGGCTGGCTCCGTCGGCAACCGTCGCCGCCACCACCACGCTGGTGGTGTGGTGGTGGTGCAGCCATCATCAATCTTGGTGATGGTTTTTTTCGGGGTTTTTGTACGAACAACAATTGAAACAAAATCTAAAATTTTATGTAAATAATTCAATAAAAATCAGATTTTTACAAGAAACAAACGGATCACGCATATACAGATAAACTGATAAACTAAAACGACTATTAACAATGGCTCTGATACCACTGTTGGGTTTTTGTGGGTATCCTCGAATCAAACTGACTCGAGGAATATCTCAGATCTATCAAAACCTCGCTGGTTTGATATATCTTATAGGTTAATCAAACTGATAAAACCTTCGTGATCAAAACACGCTGTTTTGATCTTATTAGTGCGGAAGCGATAGAAGCTAAAAACCCATAAAGCCTAATGATCTTTTAATCGTGATAGTTTTAATCCTATTATTGGTTTAGATCAATTTACCTGGTTGCTTGAGAATAGATCCACCAATGATCGACCAACGAACGTTCCTCTAGCAGAACTTTGTGAAACCCGAACAAAACTGGAATCCGACCCGGGGGGGGGGGGGTTGATCGGCGCCGGTGGAGAGAGAGGAGAGGGAGGAAACTGGGAACTGGTTTTTCTTAACTAAAAGCTTATTATTTTTCCTTAACCCATAGGCTTTATTTATATGGAGGAAAAATACAGTTTGTATGGAATCCAGTTTCCTTATGATAATTATCTCAAATCCTTTCCTTATTTAATTAGCTGGAAAAGAATTTGCATACGATAATTATAATTTATATATTTATCTAATATATAAAATCTTTATTAATTAACTATTATATATTTATTTATCTTAATAAATATATAATATCCTAATTAATTAATAACCCTCCAACTTTGGTAATCCTGACTGAAATTACCCAACTGATTTATAATACACTATTATAAATCCTAATTCTCCATTTCGGGGTTTCTACTGACTTGTTCGACTTATAGGTCCTCACAGGTGTGACCCTCAAGTGTCTTGTAACATTGGATGTGTAATCACTTGGTTTGTCAACTCTGCACATAATTCCTAACAATTTGACCTGTTTGATCAAATAGTCTTTGTGTCACGTTTTGATCAGTTGATCGAATCACGACACAGTTTACGAGCCAGTAGTCGTTTTGCCGACCAGTTTGTTCGACAAACTCGGTTCAATATAAAATTAAAAAAAAGGCGAATATTTTAACAAATTGGTTTTTGTTTATAAAATAGGTTTATAGTATATAAGCCTTGGTAATTTTATAAAGTAAAACGAATTTTAGGTTAAAATATTAGTTTTGGTTTTTAAAACAGTTCGTTTTTATAAGTCAGTTAAAACCAAGTTTTGCGATAATTGAGACGAGATAATTTTAACGGATCTAGGTTTATTTCTCGCTTTTATTATATTGCTTATTTATGCTTTATATATAATTGCGTGATTGCTTGAATTTCATATATGCATCTCAGTTTGAGTATATATATAAATACATATATATATGCCTATTATAGAATTTTGCCAACTTAGACCCTTGACATATTTACGGGGAGGCCTGCGTGCCATTTACAACCCCTTATGTAATAATGACCTTAGGATAGGTAGTTCTATTTTTCCCTCTTATTCTTACGAAGATGACAAGGCCAGTGGGAGCTATTGGAGTTTTTCCTCCTTCCAGACGAAGACGACAAAGCCAGTGGGAGCTACACAAGTTTTGAAACCTTTAAGAATAGGTCATTATTGGTCCCTAGGAAACAAATGTTGGCAAAAACTATAATTGGCTATTATGTGATTAATTGTTATTTAATTGCATGGTTGAATGTTTATTTGTGATATCTTGCATGTAGTTTTAAATAGAAATGTTATTTTAAAACTAGGTTATATCACAAAAGTATATAGGTTTTTATATTTAAAATTACCAGTTTTTCGAACTTTTTAAAAACGGTAGATTTTATTTTAAACCTATAAATGATTGTATCATGTGAAAAGGCAAGTTGACAAAAACAGTTAGTTTTAATCAACTAAGTATGCTATTAAAACAGTTAGTTTTAATTAGCAAGAGATTTTAAAACAGTTAGTTTTAAAATAGCATGTATGTTTGAAACAGTTAGTTTAAAACATCAGTAGCCTTTATGACAATCAGTTTTTCAAAATTATAGTTTTTCAAAAATCCTGGAAATTAAATTTTTTTAAAACCCCGAAAATCATAGATCAGTAGTGCAACCCATCTAGGGGCACCTTCGGCGTAAGGTACACAGGCGTTGTAAGCGATCACACATTCAACGTCCGTGTTCAAACTGAAGCTGGAGGGGTTACATAACTCTGCGAATTATCTCCGGGTGGTACCGGCCAGAGAAAAGTGATCAGGTCCCCAAAATGGTGAGATCTATTTTGGTACTGCTAAGTTCACCGGGAGGTACCGGGCCAAAATGCACTAAGAGGAACCGAAACATGCACGGATAATTACCGTGGTTCCGAAAAGATCTAGGAGTCATATCAGTTAGATATGATTGGTAAAAGTCCTTACCTACCGAAATAAATACAGGCCTGGTGGAGCAAGAACATACCGCACATCAGGGCGTATGAAATAAGGATCCTAGTCCAATAAATTGATCATTTAAGGGTTTATTGATATTTATTGGAATTTGATCTATTAACAGTTGCTAAAAACCAAAAGTTTTAATGTGTAGATGACAAGCACTGTTACCAGCACTAACAATCTTTCCCTCCGCTCTATCCTAGAAAAGGACAAGTTAACCGGCTCCAATTTCCTTGACTGGGAGCGCAATCTGATGATTGTGCTCAGACACGAAAGGAAATGGTATGTCCTTGAAGAGCCTCTTGGGGAGGCTCCTCCGGCAACTGCTCCGGCTCCTGCCAGGAATGCCCACAAGAAGCATTCAGATGATCTACTGGATGTCGCCTGTCTCATGCTTGCAACTATGAGCCCAGATCTGCAAGCAGGACTCATAAACACAAATGCTTATGACATGATCCGCCAGCTGAGGGACATGTTCCAAACACAGGCTCGTACAGAACGTTACGACGCCACAAAAGCATTTAATAAATGCAAGATGGTTAAAGGGACATCAGTAAGTGACCATGTTATGAAAATGAAACGGCACTTGGATCATCTGGAAAGGCTTGGTCACCCAGTTCCGTTGCAGCTAGCAACAGATACTATACTCAACTCACTGTCAGAAGACTACAGACCCTTTGTAGTCAATTACAACATGAATAACATGGAAAAGTCAATAGCAGAATTACACTCCATGCTTAAGACAGCTGAATTGAATATGGGGAAGAAGAACAAGACCAAGGATGTCTTGATGGTAAGAGACGGAGGGGTGAAAAAGAAAAATGGGCATACTAGCACCAGCAAAGGGAAGGGACCAGTTCAGGCCGTCCAGAGTGCACCTAAGAAAGGCAAAGGCAAGGGCAAGGGCAAGAAGGTCAAGCCAAATAAAGCTAGGACCGAGAACCGCTGCTTCACATGCAATGAGGTCGGTCACTGGAGGCAGAATTGCCCAAAGCGTCATGAAGCAGGTATGTAAACCTCAGATGTTTGTGATTGCTTTAGTATGTCACTTCTTACTTGTTAGTTTACAAGTGTATTGATACCTAGAGCAAATGACTATTGCATGTGGTCAGAAGTGATGTGCCCAAGAATTGCAAGGATCCAGATGAAAGTTCATTTTTAGACATTTATTTTTCAAGACAATTTTATTTATGAAACACTTGTTTTGTTTATGGTTACTTTTTAAATACTTATAATTTATTGAATGATTTTTAAATTTTATAAGTTATTGTCTTGAATAAATATCTGTTATGCATGAAGTTTTTGGCAAAGTCAAGTTTTGACTTAATTAGATCCTAGATATTGCCTATCATAGTTACTTCAATAATTTTGGCTAAAATTGAAGTAATTTATATGAAAACCATCAAAACACACGAAATTCTATAGGAATGTGTTTTTGGGAATAACACATTTATGAATAATATTTTTGTGATCAAGTTTAATTATTCAAATGTTTAGAAGAGAATCTAGGATATTAACTTAGACAAGGTTAATAACAGTATTTATAAGACTAGGAAAATTCCAAGTTTTGGAATTAGGATTTAATAAAATCCAGTTAAGTTTTATAAATAGAATTCTCAAGTATATTACTTAAAATAATTGACTAATCAAGGTTTTGACTAAGTCAATAGTGAATTTTGAGTAATAATTGGTTTTCATATAGGTTAGTGGGAGCCCAATTTATTCTCTATCTAGTATAATATAAAGAATGAGAGATATAATTATTGATTCAATATATCTCGGAATTCATGATCCAGGTAGGATGAGAATTCATAAGATATAATTTCCCTTATAGTCAAAAGGATAAAAGTTTCAAGATCCTTGAAACAAAGGAAAAACATGATTGACTTTTAATCAATAATTAAAGTGTTGGATTAAATATAGAATTCCAGTGAGTTTACCAGTAAAATAAAATGGAATCTAATTTCAGGTAGAAATCATTCATCTACACAGCAACTAAGGAAAGTTGCAGTTTAGTTTTACATATTCAGGAACTGGAAGTTAGTCCAGGTCTCCAAGTTCATGGAATATGATAAAAGGCTAATTATTGTTTTAAAAGTGTTTGCAAAAACAATGATTAGCAGATACAAGTAGACAATATCAACAGACTTGTATTATTTGGTTATCACTTTGATTAAAATGGTAAACTTTGATCAAATGATTTAAACTGAAGATAGGTGATACTTCATTTTAGATCAGTATTTAACAAACGTTAAATAGATATCATAAAAGTTATTAAAGAAAAGACATTTAATTTTGTTATTATTACAGCGTGTAGTACGGACTATACAAAATTAATTTCTTTATCACTTTTATATTTTGCATGT
The DNA here is from genome assembly GCA_030169165.1 of Centaurea solstitialis. Classification (NCBI taxonomy): domain Eukaryota; kingdom Viridiplantae; phylum Streptophyta; class Magnoliopsida; order Asterales; family Asteraceae; genus Centaurea; species Centaurea solstitialis. The sequence goes on from CM058041.1 coordinate 96,705,746, forward strand.
TTTATAATCCAGGAATGAAACTAGTTTTTCATTCAAAATTTGTCCGTGACGACTTATCATGGTGGGAACCCGATAAGGTGTTAAAGTCATTGTGAACTTTTAGGTAGTTATGATCAGTTACTAAATAACAGCTACAAGCGTTGTAGACTAAAAGTTGCACAAATATTTGATAGAGTAGCAAATATCGGACGTGATCCGCAGTTGAGATTACTTCTTGGAAACAGTCATAAGTAAATCTCACAGTGGTTGTCCCTATCACCTGAGGTATCTGATTTGATATCATGAGGACTACTGAATACTTAGTGCACTCAACCGCTACGCCGTAACAGGGTGGCTATAAAGGGCGTAACTGGATTCAGCGGAAGCCGTGGTGTTAAAGGCAGATATGCAAGATGGGATTTGCACCTCTTCTCTGAAGAGAGATATTTCTGGGCCCATCTTGACTGACTGAATATACTGATGAAGTGCATGGCCATGCCCAAACGAACTGATTAGTTCTTTGTCGTTTACCTATCAGTAAAAGTCGGATAGTCGAGAAAACAAAATCTTGAGTATTTAGAGTTGACACTTTCCAGGCTCATACTCACAGATGAAATATCGTGATGCAAAGGGAAAAGCCAAGATATACCCAATCAATGAACAGTAGTTTCATAGATACTATTTCCTTACGGAATGTTTATATCACCAGTCTGGGTATAAGAGTTCTTGTAACCTGGTTAGCCTAAGTGCCTGTCTAGGGGCCTCCTTGGGTCCGTGTAATCAAGGCGGTATTGCCAACTTGCACAAGTGGGAGTCTGTTAGTAATTATGTGCAGAGTTGACAAACCAAGTGATCACACATCCAATGTTGCAAGACACTTGAGGGTCACACCTGTGAGGATCTATAAATCGAATAAGTTATATGAAACCCAGAAATGGAGAGTTGGGATTTATAACAATCAATAATAAATCGGTTGGGTAATTTCAGTCAGAAATTCCAAAGTTGGAGGGTTATTAATTAATCGAGTATATTGTATATTTATTTGATAAAATAAATATATAATAGTTAATTAATAGAATTATATATATATATAAGATAAATATATATATAGGTAATTATCATAAGCAAATTCTTTTCCAGAAAAAAGGAAAAGAATGAGATAATTACAATAAGGAAACTGAATCTTGTACAAACTATATTTTTCCTCCATATAAATAAGGCTTATGGGTTTAAGGAAAATTATTTGAACCAACTCATAATTCAATAATCAGTTTCCAGTTTTTCCCTCTTTCTCTCCTTCCCACCGGCGCCACCTCCTCCCTCGGAACACCAGTTCGGTTTTTCAAATTTCGGGTTTCAGTTCTGCTAGAGGAACAATTCGTAGGTCGATCACCGGTGGACTAATATCTCAAGCAATCCAGATAAACGCATGTAGAAATCATTATTACGAGTAAAACAATTAAAACGACGATTGTGGTTTTTCCGGGTTTTATCCAATATTGCTTCCGCTCAGTTTTGTGTTCTTGGATCAGTTTGATTCAGGAATTACAGTCGAAAAACCCCAACACATTCTGAATAACACTATTATTCAGACTGAATAACACTAAGTCGCGGGACAGTTCGAGCGTGTCAGAATTTTTTTTGCCACGTGTCGCGCTCTCGTTTATCCTCACATTCACAATGAAAAAGTGGTTTGCAATTGAACTTTCACCTATATATATAGAGGTGGGTTCAAATGGGAACCACTTTTTGGTTGTGAACGTGAGGACAACCGAGAGCGCAACACGTGGCGGATGACTAGGCGCCACGTCAGATTCACGGCGGATGACTAGGCGCGATTTGTGGCGGCTTTGAGTGTGGTCCCCCTTTTAATTCAATGCCCTCCCAAGAATCGCGCCTAGTCATCCGCCGTGAACGTGACGTGGCGCCTAGTCATCCGCCACGTGTCGCGCTCTCGGCTGTTCTCACGTTCACAACCAAAAAATAGTTCACATTTGAACTTTCCTATATATATATATATAAAGAGAGAGAGAGAGAGAGAGAGAGAGAGAGAGAGAGAAGTTCAAATATATGAACTCAATTTTGGTTGTGAACATGAGGACGAATCTCAGTCACTCATCCGGTCAATAAAGACGGCTTTGACCGGGTCCCTCCTTTAATAATCTTCACCCTCCCATGAACCGCGTCAATCCTCCGCGATCGCATCCACTGTAACCGAAGATGTGTGGCTGAGATTCGTCCTCACGTGATCACAACCAAAATTGAGTTTACATTTGAACTTGACCCTATATATATATATGGATGGATGGATGGATGGATGCATGAGGCGATAAACGAACAAAATGGAAAAGGAAAAGCATAAAAGAAAGTCGAAGATTGTTGAACTTTAAATGGTTTTGAACTTTTGATTGTTGATTTTTTATTGTTTTTTTGGTTTTGACACACATTTGAAACGTTATAAAGATATTTTGGTTTGCGATTGGTTTTCTTATAATTTCATATTTTAATCCTAAGTGGTTCTAGTATCGATTTTCCCATAATGAAACCGAACCGGTACCCAACTTGTACATATGGTTCGGTTTTCGGTCCTAGTTTTTTGTCCCAAAAAAATGGATACAACCGGTCTGGTACTGATCTCATCTCTATTTCCAACCCCTAATCATTACCGAAATGTTTTCTTGTAGAATCCAAAATCAAGTTCTTTAAAAGAATTTTCAAAAAAAAAAGAGCAAAATACAGTTGTCTTTTTGTAATATATTATTTAAAGAAAAACTACTTAATTTTATGAATATATAGAGATCATAAAAATATAATATTCTCTTGAGGTTGACCATTGTTTTAACTTGCAATGATTTCATTACTTCATAAGGTATATACATAACGCATTCTCAATAAATGAAAGGAATAATTTGTCTATCATTTTCTAAATACACAAAACATTTTCGTATTTAATTTTCGTATTCTAGGGTCTATTTGACTTGGGGATTTTGTTGGGTCTGAAATCGCATTTCATTTCAATCTTGGGTTGAAGGAAAATCCAAAATTGAAATCCCACAAACATTCGATTTAGATTCATTCAGGGTAAATTACTTCCCATTGTTTTTCTTAATATTTTAAAATATGTTCTGTAATAATCTAAAGAAACCATATTCAATTTAATTTCAAACCCTATAAACTGAAGACCCCAAACATCCACATTACTTTCACGGAATCTAAATCCATTTATAACAGTCTATCAACCCAACTGGGACACTTGATATTTGTAAAGCCCGGGTGGTTCATACTTCCTCGATACGTATTTTGATCAATGCGAATCGATAATATTTTACACATTTCCAATTTTAAATTATAATCTTGATAGGACCCATTAAAAAGAAAGCCACATCTCTAAAGTTTAATGGATGGCACTCCCAAAGGGTATGTGGTCCAAGAGTGGTGGGAACCAATGTCCTTTGACTCCTTTCTAGATATTGGGAGGCAGAGATGACTTCCTCTTATCATTTTCACTCTACAACATCTGATTAAACAAAAAATGGCATCTTGTCATTGTGGTGGAATCTAAAAGGTTGTCTCAATAAAATAAAAAATAAAAACTTTTCCTACACTATCTACATGCTTCTAACAATTTATTTATTTTCGCTAAACAAGAAAATGAGAATAGAAAGAAAGATTGGTTTCTAGTTCACGACAGAGTAAATAGATATTACGCTCCATTATCACACGCAACGGTAATAGCAAGAAACAAAAGAATATCAAACAAACTCTTAAAAAATAGTATATCCCGCACAAGGGGGGTAGAATTTATGCAGACTTTGCCTCACCTAAAAACAGTAGAAGGTGTGTGCAAACAAGCATCATGTATGAAACAAGAAAGAAAGTATCAGAAGCTCAAAAGTGTGAAGTGGTTGTGTTTGCTTTCTAAAACTTTCTAAAGGGACAACCACCAACCTTCCATGTGTTATTTTACATCTATCTACTCTAAACCACATGTTTATGAATCCCCTTTATTTCTTCCTAATGTCACATGCTTTTTCGAAGATCCACATCAATGCGACAACTACTAGCATCGCCATAATTTCTTATTTTTGGAAGAGGTATCCCATACCACATTGGGCCCAGACTAATCCTTGGCAATTTTGGGCCGAAGCCCGACTGCTAAAGCATGCAGCCCAGGGTCGAAGCCCCCGTACCTCCATAATGCGTCCCCCAGGGCTCGAACTCGGGTTCACCACTATGTAGTGCCCAAGCCTTACCACTAGGCTAACACTCCTTTGGTCATAATTTCTTATTATAGTTAACCCGAACTCTAAAACATTTCGACCATTTGGTAAAAATTTAAAGAGACATCAAGAAGTTTGTTTGGCTTTTCAAATTTTTATATGCATACTTCCTAGGCTTAATGTACCACATCTTTGGCCATTTTGAACTTTGGTCTACCACTAGAAAGGAAAGAAACTTGTAGCTTTACCCTAACAAACAACTACAACCTTTGCCTACCTAAAATTAACCAAGTTTTTTTATAACAAATTACGTCAAACAAATCAAATTTGTTGTAAACAAGAGGATTGCCGAAACCCATAAGATAGTTTTCTGAAATTTACAACATATTTTCGTTGGTTTGTTTCACGATATCTGCATGATGACATGGAACAACTGTTTCAGATGGATGCAATCTTTTCGGAGAAAAAGGAGTCAAATCATTAGAAATATGAAAGTAAACATTCAAATGCAAGTAAATTAGCTCTTTTCAAGATGAACTCATTACTCAAAAGTCAACTATAACAACATTCTTTTGCTACTCCTATCCAAATTTAGGGGAGGAAGCTTGCACAAATTAAGGGGTTAAACACTAAAAGTAAATAGATAACAAAGAATAGAATTGAACTCACAAGAATAAACAATGTGGGAAAGTGGCCGATCATTCACCGAGTTTGCAACCCCGGATGTACGGGTGGTCAAACTTGATGTATTTGATCCAATACGAACGGTACCTAGTCATGGCCAACTCGAGCCATGGTTTCATGTTACCGTTGTAGTGAATGACGGCTGCGTTCTCAATATCGCTCTTATCGATGCTCGGGTTATAGCCGAGACCAAGAACATGCCAAGATTTGTCAAGCGGATGTGTAAGCCCATAAAATGTCATCAACCCTGGAGGTAAAGTCCCAAGCTTCCATAGAACCCTGTCTTCATTCTGATTTCAACACAATTGACAATGAACCCCATTAGCAAAATGAATGAATCCAACCAAAAACAAAAGGAACAACTATTCATGATGAATATCAATATATATTCATAATGAATAATATCCTGAACGATGAAAATTCATGAAATATTTACGGTTCCTAAATGAACTTTTTCCCAGTTCTATAATCTGATAAATTGCAAAGAAGAAAATCGTACCATGTTTTGCCACTTATGGTAAATGCCGGTTATATCCCACTTTTTCCACTGCTTGAGATCAAACACGTTCATCCCGTATGCCCAACCACACGCATTTGGGTCAAAGTTTCGGGCAATATGGGGATTTGAGAAATTCAAATACTTGTCAAAACGGTGGAAGCTTTCGCCACAAGTTTCAACGGCACCATTAACTTTTCCCCGAAGATCAACTTTCCACAACCCCGTCAAATCTTTCTGGACAACAATGTCGTCATCCAGAAACAGGATTTTGTTTAATTTGGGATAAACCTGCGGAAGATAAAATCTAAGGTGATTTAGCATCGAAAGATACTTAGGGTTCCTATACTTCAGATTGGACGATCCAGCCGAGAGGGTCGTGTGATGATCGGCTTTGAAGTAAAACTCCTTCATTGCCGCAGACTCTAGTTGTCGAAGAACTGGACAGTAGGACGAATTCAGCCACTTAAATTCGTCAACATTTTCTACATGAATCGTCGCTTTACCAGGAGGGTTCAGTAAAAACCACATATTCATCGCTCCAAAGTTTAACTTATCAGAAACCAGATGGAAAACATGTTTCTCCGGTTCCTGTATTTCCAGCCAAGTAAACATAAATTAGTCCATGAAACCAACCAGATGTGTGTGTGAGTTTGTCTCACACACACACACGCACACATATATAGGGGCAATTTTATTTTGCAAACCACTGTTAGAATACAAACCGTGCAAACCGTTGATTTCATTGGTTAAATTAATGAAAAATGTTTCATGAAAACGTTTCACATAATTCTTTTCTTAATAAAATTGTTTCATATTTTTATGTAAAAATGAAAGTATTTCTTCAGAATAAGAAAAATACATGAAATAATTACATAAATATATATAGGGAGGTTTAAGAGAAAAACCTCAAAGAAAAGGAAAACCAAGAAACACCCTCATAGACCTTCATCTGGACCGACGCACTTGTCCATAGAAGTAAATTAAGTTGTATTTTGGTTTTTATGCACATGTGCATACTACAAATTACTTCTATACACAAGTGCATATGGTCCAAATGAAGGGCTACAAAGGTGTTTTACTTAGTTTTCCATTTTTTGAGGTTTTCCCTTGAACCTCGCCCTACACACACACACACACACACACATACTTTAGAAAACTATGAGGCTATATCGATTTTACCTTAGCATTCATGATCGTAGAGTTAACGACAACCGATGCAGCCAACACGTTATCCGAGAAGAGCGCATAGTGATACAGACTCGGGTTCTCAAGATTCTCGCTCCTAGGGAACTTTCTCTTCTCCAGCGGAAGAAGGTAATATTCTATCGTTAGACGCATCGACAGACAATGAATCCCATTCGGAATCGTTTTCGCCGCTAACTGACTCAAAAACGTGCTCTGCTTTTTCAAGCTACGAACTTGCTCATCTGCCGATTGAAGCATCGCTCTCAGCTTCCCCGTAACCAACTTACAGTCGTAAAGTTGATCTCTAGCTTTCGATAGCAACTGGCCCATAGCTTTGATTTTCTCCGGGGCACTAGAAAGACACAAAGTCAAGATACAAAAAAACTTAAAAAACTTGCACAAAAACATAGAGACGGGCGCTCTACCTGTGATTGAGATCGGTATCTGTTGTTGCATCTCCTAAAGCGCGTTGACTTTCTTTGATTCGGTTTTGTAATTCATGAGCCATGTTTGTCTTGTTCTTCATATTTGCGATGCTCACGTATACCCTAGCCATGATGATTTGATCTCTCATCAAGCGAACGGCTGAGTCTACGTTCTCGTTATCAGTCTCTTTCCTCCATATACTGTACTTCCCCAGAACAGCAGAATCAACCGATTTAGACCGTTCAATGGCTGCGTTTTCAAGCATTAAACTTACATTGTCGTCTTGTTTCATTAGATCAGCCGCTCGCTTTTCACGTCTTTTTTCTCTAAGTTGCTACATGTAAGATGAACTTAGCAAAGTTTATATGCATATCAAAGGGAAGTAGTGTGAGAAGTGTGTTTACTGATTAAAAACAAACCAAACGGGCCCAGAAAATCCCACTAGAAGTAGGGTCTAAAGGGGGTCAGATGTATGCAGACCTAACCTCTACCCCAAAGAATAGAGCGGCTGTTTCCGTGAACATTAATTGGAAAGATCAAATTTACCCTTCTTGCTAGGCTTGTGGGTGTATCTACAAATGGAGAATGATCAGCTGCAATGAGAATAACATACGCATAATTTAGATTCACATATGCTTGAACATCTAAGGGATGTGTTTTGTACACTGAATTGGACAGAACGGAACAGAACAGGGATCATTGTTCCATGTTTGGTAAGACCTTTATGTGGAACGGACAAGAACAGAGTGGAACAAACTTATATTTTACCAATATAACCTCAAAATAAAACTCATATTTTCTTCTAAAACATCAAATATACATTTTTCTTTACATTTTATTCATTTTTAAAATTTTAACTACTATATTTTATGCTCTTTAAATTTCACTTTAATTGTCCTATAAATATTATTTTTATACAGTTTATATAGTTTGATTAATTTATTTAATTTATTAAATGTTAATAATAAAAAACAATATACAAAAATATACAAAACTACTTAATTAAAACTTTATATTTTGATGTCATTTTAATCATTTTGACAAAAAGATTCTAATGTTATAGTCTGTTTTAAAAATATTTATTTTATTATAATTTAATCAATTACCTAATTAATCAAAATATATAAAATATATAAACAACTATTGGGGGTAAATTGGTCATTTTATCTGTTTTGTTCGTCCAGTTTGTCTTCCCAAACGCTGAACAATTGTTTTTTTTTGGAAAGGTCTGAACAGTTGTTCTGTCCTCTTCTGTTATGTTCCGTCCTGTTCTGTCCTATCCTTTTCGGGATACAAATGCACCCTTAAGAAAACATGAGAACAACATTACCGTTTAAAGAGTTATCTTGTTTGCTTTTCGGGTTCTCCTGATTGTTATTTGCCGAAATCTGTTTCATCAATGTGTCCATATGTAGTTTTCAATCAAAATTGAGAACAAGAAACAAACGAACCATGCAAAGGTAAACCAAAACTTGATGTTGTACAAACCTCAGCGGAACCTGAATCGATATCGATCACATTTTCTTGCCCGGAAAGCTTCCAAGAAGCCGAATAGTTGTTTTTTCCGAAAAGATTCAAGACTCAAAGGCCCCAGGTCGTCTGTGTTGGCCTTGATGACGTCAATAACCTAAAACGTATAACTATGAATCTAAGGCCATTAAAACCAAAAGTAATGAAAGAATAATGGTTCAGATAACAGAAGATTCAGTAACATACTACTAACATACCTCCTTCGAGAAAAGAAATTTGACATGTTGCAAAGCAAGTTTTGTTCTCCAATCTACATCCTGCATCTATTGATGAATGTAAGCATTATATCTTTTAAGACATACATAAGGTAAATGTAAAGAAGTTACCTGTTCGCTGACACTACTCAAGGAATCATTTTGATCTGCATAAAAAGAAATAAGGAGAAGAAAGAAGAGTTATACATTTTAAAATTAGAATATCTACTGAACTTGCAAACTTACAGTAAGAGTGTTTGTTATCTGCTTAATGGGACTCAAAGCTTATTTGGTCATCTATACATGATTGTTAGGTAGTAGCTCAATGATATAGAAAGTTGCTTATTCAATAAGCTTCTAGTGGGAGTTCAATGCACAAAGCCAAGTTAATTCCAAACCTATCCTTCCAATTTAAAAGCACGCTCCTCCCATCTATGAAAACCCCTCCCAATCTATACAAACAAATTAATCCACACAGTCAACTTTAACTTATTGAAAACCAACCAAACGACCTACATTCTCTACTTCGTGGGTCCCATCTCGATTCACCCCGCATCAAATAAAACACAATGTTACAATTTTTTCATTTCTCTTCATATATAGAATACTCAATGAGGATCTTGAAAAGAAATTATGAAACACACAATGTAGAAATGAGGCATAAGACATCCCATAATCAATTAAAACACTTGGAGCGGAACACTACCAGTTACCAAAACCATTGCATCTCGAACGTACCCTTTCGCCAAAAGTCGATCTTTTTCACAGTTCAACAACTTAATCCAGTCCATCTAAACCAATCTAATCAATGACTCAAATCTGGATTAAGCCACTTAGGATGCAACTACTACACTTTAGAAAATAGACATCAAATTTTCATCATCAGAACTACAAGTGATCATACAACTAGGTTGCAATTTGTGTAACTTGTGTGCATCACAAACACTTAATTACTTAAATCCAATTCTTTGATCTTGAAAGAATCCATTAAACCAAAACTAAGGCAATTGTATACATAAAAGAGATACCAAGTCAACAAGATTCAACTCAATAAACCTAAAATTAGTAAATTGGCAATTGACAAGAACCCTAGCAATATAAATAGGAAAACAATTACTAACCAATTGAATTATTCGAATAAATCCCACGCCCAATGAAGAACACCATTGGAACAAGAACTAAAATTAACACAAGGGCGACAATCGGAAAACGAGATCCACCACCGCCTCTGTTTCTATGAACACCCCTCTTGATCGCCATCTTCAATCAACAACAAAAAAAACCCCAAAAATTGACACCATTGTTTTCAAAAAAAATTCATAATCAAACACAAAGATCAAGAATTCTTACTGGAATTTGGGGAGGATGAGAGATCTAGTTGTTGCACTTTGCTACTTTTAGAGCAACAATATCATTTTAGTTGATCAGTGAAGTGAAGTGAGATTTTGCAAGCCCTAGGGCTATGAATTGCACTATATGGAAAGGCGGCCTAGAAGCAAAGATCTGCAATGGAAGATTAGGGTTTTGTGAATTCGAATCGAATTAGAGATTATTCAACAAGTTTTGGAGGGTTTCTTGACTCCGATTCGTATCAATTTCTTGTTCATCTTCCGCATCACAACGATGCCATTTATGATGATTAACCATTTTTGTTCAAGATTCTGAGACATTTTCATCTACACCCCTTGAGTTAACGATTTGGCCATTTTACACCTTACTATTTACATAATTTATTTATTTTTGTTGTAAGGCCATGTGCATACCACGCACGGCCTCACGCGACGGGCTGGATGTGGGTTTGAGGGGGCTCATCCCAATGGTGGTACACATTTGGCGGGCTCACGAACCTGCTGCAAAGCACTCTATCTCCCTTCTCTCCTTCTGTCTTTCTCTCTCTCTTCTATGTGTGTGTGTATATATATATTTAATTAATAAAAATTGATAAACGGCATGAAATGTTGAACGGTTGTATTACGAGATTTGGAATGTTGGATAGTGGTTTAAGGGTAGGATAGTGGAATACTGATGTGATAATTTTGGATTGAGCCCAAAATCAGTTGATAGGCAGATGCCGGCCCAGGCCCAAGAGTCCACACCTACAGGCCCACCACATAAGTGGATTAGTGTGGCCCAGCTTGCATGAAGATTTCTTGTGTTTTGCCCAATCTGTTGCTTTCTTATTTTATTTTCCAGTTAAGTAAGTTGCTTATTTTGTTTATTTGCTTTTTGACATTGTCAATTTTAGTTTTCTTTGGGGTCCCACGATTGCAGGGAACGTGGGTTAGAGGTACTAGTTAGTTTATTTCTTTCTTTCCAGCTTATGTTCTGAATTTGGGCAAAGAAATGGGCAGACTTGAATTATCATCCATTTTATTCTCTATACTTGGGGAATAGCTCCTGTTCCATGCTATTCTAATTTCTGACAGGGAAATTAGAAGGTGATCTTGGACGACCGATTTTCGAATTCTCGTGGTGTGGCTGTATCGAGAGTTTGAGTTGGTAGAACCTGTCGAGTTGGGAATTCTCGGGTTGAATCGTGAATTTTGTGTTTTAGCTATTAACGCCGGGTATTTGATCCATTTAATTACGTTGGCCGCCATCATTTGGTATCAGAGCTATGGATACCCGGAGTACCACTGATGTGAGGAAGATTTTAGAGGCGATGGAAGCCGATAAGAAGGAGATGTCCCAGAAAATGCAGACTATGCAAGAACAGCTACAAGAACTGCTCCTTTCACAGCACAATGGGGAAGATTCGACGTCAGGTGGGTCGGTTACCAAAGGAGGTACTGGAAATTGGCACCCCAACGACATCAAAGTCGACATTCCGGAGTATGATGGTAAATTGGATCCGGATGAATTCGTGGAATGGTTACGAACGGTGGAACGAGTTTTCGATTATAAGCAGACCACTGAGGAGAACAAGGTTAAGATCGTCGCTCTCAAGCTCCGAAAATATGCATCCACGTGGTGGTCGAATACCTGCCTTAAACGAGAACGATCCGGGAAGGAGAAAATTAGGACGTGGCCTAAGATGAAAGCAAAGATGAAGCAGAAGTTCTTACCCACCTATTACGTTCAGCAATGCTTCTCGCAATTGCACTCGCTGAAACAGGGGACGGGAACTGTTGAGGAGTACTCCCGTGAATTTGAGTATCTTTTGATGAAATGTGATGTACCCGAAGACGACCCTCAAACTCTTGTTCGATATGTTAGGGGACTGGAGCCTCGAGTAGCAAATGTTGTTGAACTACATTCTTGCCAAACCCTAGCTGACTTAACCCTGTTATCTCACAAGGTGGACACACAACAACGGCTCAAGGGAAAATTGGAGCCCAATCGTCAACATTTTAAGCCCAATTCATATCTTAAGCAGCCCCATACAACTCAGAAAAACACCACTTCCACCTTTTCTCAGCCGACCAAAAACCCCAATTCCAGACTTCAACCCTCTAAAGCACCTCGTCGTTGTTTTCGTTGCCAAGGAATTGGGCACATTGCGTCTGAGTGTCCGAATAAGCACATAATTTCATTGATAGATTATGAATCAGCGAGGGGGTTTGAAATCGAGCCGGCGTTTGCTGTTATTCCAGACTCATCACCTGACGATGAAGTTGAAGTCACCGGGCCTGACGATGGACCGTGTTTGGTTGTCCGCCGAACACTTAACACCACACCAGCTCACGGTACAGAGCTTCAGCGAGAGTCGATTTTTCATACTCGTTGTACAATTTCTCAAAAGGCATGCTCTGTTATCATCGACGGGGTAGCTGCACTAACGTCGCCTCACAAATTCTGGTCACCAAGCTGAATCTACCCACACAACCGCATCCTACACCTTACGTGATCCAGTGGCTTAACCAAGGCAAATGTATACGCGTGTCTCATAGAGTGTTATTATCTTTTAGCATTGGGAAGTCTTATTCGGACGAATTGTGGTGTGACGTTATCCCGATGGACGCCTGCCATGTTTTACTTGGGCGCCCTTGGCAATTTGATAGGCGAGTTATCCATGACAGATATCGAAATACTTACTCGTTCACTCATAACATTCGCAAGATAGTACTTACTCCCCTTTCCCCTTCGTCAATCACCCCAACAGTTTCCACCTCCTTGAGCACATTGCTTCAGTCTGAGCACCATGAATACAAATCTTTTCAGGAGTTTGTATTACTGGGGCTCGATGAAGATTCCCACCAGCCATCCCATGCCTTTCACCCTCTTGTGCAACCCCTGCTAAGATCCTTTTCCCAAGTCTTTCCTAATGAAATTCCACCTGGTTTACCACCTAAAAGATCTATTCAGCACAAGATTGACCTACTACCAGGGTCTATTTTACCCAACAAACCAGCCTACCGTTCAAACCCCCAGGAAACCACTGAAATCCGGAAACAAGTTGATAAACTGCTTGAAAAGGGGATGATTCGTGAATCACTTAGTCCTTGTGCAGTCCCTACCTTACTTGTACCAAAGAAGAATGGTGAGTGGCGGATGTGTATGGATAGTCGTTCAATTAATCGGATCACTATCAAGTATCGCTTCCCTATACCCAGATTGAATGACTTGCTGGATGAACTTCATGGGTCAACGGTATTTTCCAAGATCGACTTACGTAGTGGCTACCATCAGATTCGCATTTACGAAGGGGATGAATGGAAAACGACTTTCAAGACCAAAGAAGGATTATATGAGTGGCTAGTTATGCCATTTGGTTTATCAAACGCACCGAGCACTTTTATGCGATTGATTAATCATGTTCTAAAGCCGTTTTTGGGGAGTTTCATCGTCGTTTATTTCGATGACATTCTCGTGTACAGTCGGACCGTGAATGATCACCAATCTCACTTGTCACAACTATTCCACGTTCTCGATCACGAAAAGCTCTACGGGAATTTGGAAAAGTGTGAATTTTTTTCTAACCAAGTAACTTTTTTGGGTTATCTTGTGTCTGAGCAGGGAATACAAGTGGATGAAAACAAGGTTCAAGCTATTCGTGATTGGCCAGTACCGCAATCAATTCAGCAAGTACGAAGTTTTCACGGTCTCGCCTCTTTTTACCGACGCTTTATCAAAAATTTCAGTACCATCGTGGCTCCCATGACTGAAGTTACGAAATTCAAGACCTTCATTTGGACACCTCAAGCTCAAGCAGCCTTTGAAGAAATCAAAAGGCAATTGTCGTCCACCCCGGTCTTAGCGTTGCCCTGTTTCCAAGATGTATTCGAGGTTGAATGTGATGCCTCCGGAGTTGGAATTGGTGCTGTCCTATCCCAGCTGAATCGCCCCATCGCTTATTTCAGTGAAAAATTAAACGATGCTAAACGGCGATATTCCACTTATGATAAGGAATTTTATGCGATCATTCGAGCTTTGGATCATTGGCAGCATTATCTAATCTCTAAAGAATTCATTCTTCATTCCGACCATGAGGCGTTGAAGTATATTCAAGGACAACATAAGTTGCAACCCCGTCATGCCAAGTGGGTGGAATTTCTTCAAGCCTTTAACTTCACTATCAAGCATACATCTGGCAAGTTCAACAAAGGGGCCGACGCTCTTTCTCGTAGGCATTCTTTACTCTCCTCCCTTCAACCCAAAGTTATCGGTTTTGATCTTTTAAAACAGGAATATCCATCAGACCCTGATTTTGGAGAGATATACACCAGCTGTGGAAATCATGCCAAAGGTGAATTTCATATTTCTGATGGTTTCCTGTTCAAAACGCAGCAGCTATGTATTCCCCGCCACAGCCTTCGTTTGGTCATTATTCAAGAAGCCCACGAAGGCGGGTTAGCCGGCCACTTGGGTGTTGATAAAACCATCCATATTTTGCGCAGTCATTTCTTTTGGCCCCGCATGATCCGTGATGTTGAGCACTATGTTCGTCGCTGCCTTCAGTGTCATAAAGCTAAAGGTCAGTCCTCTCCCCATGGACTATACATGCCACTGCCGGTTCCGGTTGCTCCTTGGGAGGATGTGAGTCTTGATTTCATCACCGGGTTACCTCGTACCCAACGCCAAAAGGACTCCATCATGGTTGTAGTCGATCGTTTCTACAAGATGGCTCATTTTGTGGCATGCCACACGACGTTTGATGCTGTGCAAGTAGCTACTTTGTACTTTAAGGAAATTGTTCGCCTACATGGAATTCCCAAAACTATCGTCAGTGACCGGGATGTAAAATTTTTAAGCCACTTTTGGTTGACTTTATGGAGGAAATTGGGCACTAAACTCATGTTTAGCACATCTAGCCATCCCCAAACTGATGGTCAGACCGAGGTTACTAATCGCACTTTGGGATCGTTATTACGTGCTCTCATCACGACTAATTTGAAACAATGGGAAGACCTACTACCGCGGGCTGAATTTGCTTACAACCGGGCTCCAAGTAAGACCACTGGCATCAGCCCTTTCATGGTAGTCTACGGAGTCAATCCGACAACACCTCTAGACCTTACTGCTCTTGACACGTCCACTAAGTTCAGCAAAGAAGCCAGTGATGTTGCAGCCAATATCAAATCCATTCACCAGCGTATTCATGCCAAAATCACCGGCAACAACGAGCTTCTTAAGTATCGACGAGATAAAGGACGGAAGCACGTTCTTTTTAAACCCGATGATCTGGTTTGGTTACATTTTCGCAAGGAACGATTTCCCTCAAAACGTCGATCTAAGCTCAGTCCTCGTTCAGATGGCCCGTTTAAAATTCTCACTAAAGTCAACGACAATGCTTATGAGATTGAACTACCGGGTTCTTCGTCTGCCTCCGCCACGATTAATGTTGCTGATCTTCAACCGTACTACGATCCGGATGAGCCATTGCCAAGTTTGAGGTCAAACTTTTTCGAAGAAGGGGAGGATGATAGGCAGATGCCGGCCCAGGCCCAAGAGTCCACACCTACAGGCCCACCACATAAGTGGATTAGTCTGGCCCAGCTTGCATGAAGATTTCTTGTGTTTTGCCCAATCTGTTGCTTTCTTATTTTATTTTCCAGTTTAGTAAGTTGCTTATTTTGTTTATTTGCTTTTTGACATTGTCAATTTTAGTTTTCTTTGGGATCCCACGATTGCAGGGAACGTGGGTTAGAGGTACTAGTTAGTTTCTTTCTTTCTTTCCAGCTTATGTTCTGAATTTGGGCAAAGAAATGGGCAGACTTGAATTATCATCCATTTTATTCTCTATACTTGGGGAATAGCTCCTGTTCCATGCTATTCTAATTTCTGACAGGGAAATTAGAAGGTGATCTTGGACGACCGATTTTCGAATTCTCGTGGTGTGGCTGTATCGAGAGTTTGAGTTGGTAGAACCTGTCGAGTTGGGAATTCTCGGGTTGAATCGTGAATTTTGTGTTTTAGCTATTAACGCCGGGTATTTGATCCATTTAATTACGTTGGCCGCCATCATCAGTATTGGTACTCAAGCCTAATGGTTAATCTGGTAACAATAAATCAAAAATGTTTGTTATGTTTCTAATTGTAACATCCAGATATTACACTTGATTTCCAAGATAATCATAAAAGATTGTTGTGTTTCTAAACAAGGTAACGGGTGGATCGTTAACTCTAAATTAAACACTTGCAAAAGTGTTTATGGAGCAATAAACTATTATCAGATGATTGTTTCTATAAGTATATTGGTTATAAGCAACCGTTGTAAAAGACAACTATTTATATTCATATACAAAATTGACAAACAATGTATAGAGCATATGTAGGATGTTTCACATAGATATACGATTTCTTAAATTTATATAAAAGTGCGTCTTTTTGACTAATTGATAGTGTGGCGCACAAATTGGGTTTAGTTGAATCCACACTACACTTTTTTCAAATGTATTTCTCAAAAGAGTTCTTTATAAAACTTACAAGCACAATTGTTTTGTTAACTTTTTATAATTTCTTCATCAAAGTTTAATAGATTGATATAAAATACCTTATCTCGATCACAAAAACTAACAATATGACAGAATTTGTTATCGTATAAGTTTCGCATCACATGTTCCGGATTATGTATTTAGATAATATCGGGACATACGATTATGCTTCCTAAATTTTATTCATCAATATGTTTTAGTTGTATGCTATTCAAGATACTTTATATTACTCCAAAGTGGTCAACTCTTTTATATGTTTGCATTAAGATACTTGATATACTAATAGAGTCACAATAATATTCTATTGTAGATTGCATGGGAAATATTAGTCACACTACAACTTATTATCTCAACGTTTATGTGCATTATAAAACAATCATAATTGTCATTGATGAAGAAGATGAAAAGAAGAATATATACTTCTTATATATTATATTTAGAGTACATGCATAAATTTATTCTTCTTGTTGAATCCAGATTTATTAGCAAATATCCTACTAAACACATTAAAATTTGTGTAGAATGCCGCGCTTGGAAGACCTTGAGTATTTGACATAGTTTTCAAAGTTTAAACGAATTGACAGACAAAGTATTTACCATTAGGCCATCCGCGGCCATGCCTGTGAAGGAGCTGCACAGCTCCCATACCAGCGGTAACACCGCCGAGGTGTGCCGGTATGGGGCCGGTATGGGGAGGCTCCTGTGAGCATTCACAGGCGGTAAAACACACACACACACATACATATACATACAGAATATATATATATATATATATAATATACATATTTTATTATTTAAATAATGTAGGTGGTATGACCTGTACGGCTGTGGATGAAATGGTAAGGTAATGGTAAGGTGGTGGTAAAGCTGATGTGGCGCTTAGGTGGCAGCCTGTGCATGTGGTATCACCTGCACGGCTGCGGATGGCCTTATAAATGGTCACGAAGAAATCTTCATATGAATCCTATGTTTACTTCAGTTATTTGATGAGAACGATTAAAATAATACATATCATTGAAAAAATTAACCAATTTTAAAGTAATTCATGTTATCTTACATCATCGTTACGTAATCTCATATACCTTGTCGACTTATCTGCCGTTCAAATTAAAAAAATATATTAGAAAATTTCTATCTTCCAAATTTCCATGTCATATTAGTTGGTTGCCACGTCACACAAACCATGGGGATCATCATTATCCAAATCAATGGAACACTTCCTCATTTTGTGGGAAAATCAATGAAGAACTATTCAATTAATGCTTAGATAATGGACTCACAAAACCAACAAATTCCACCAATTTCTTAGGGAAATTTTGCACTATAAATTCATGGCATCATCATCCAAATCAAAACCACATTTGTGGGTTTCTTTCTCTCTTAGAATTCACCTTTCAAAGCAACATGATGATGGGCTGCTTTGGGGGTAGCTTTAAACGAACCACCACCACCACTAAGATTTCAAGTCAGTTAATCTACCAATTTATTGTTCTTGTTTTTCGTTTCTAATTGTTGGTTTTTCCGTGTTTGGTAATAATAAACTAGCTTATAAGTTGGTACATGTTTGGATGGACCATAAGGCCGTTTATATGCTAACTTATTGAAAAGCTAGTTGGAGTAGCTTTCAGAAGCTTTTTGTAGCTTTTTCCAGTTAAACCCTTATTAATATTAATTATTATACCCTAATATACCATTTTTGGTTATTTTACATACTCATAAACTAATTTTTGTCACGCATAAATTATTCATAAGCTAGCTTATCTGCAAACACGACCTAATGTTGAGTTTTGGTGATATGTTTGCAGGCAAGAAACCCAAGGAGATAAGAGAAAGAAAGAATCCACAAGTGGTGTGTTTTGGGGAACTTTTAATCGACTTCGTGCCCACGGTTTCTGGCGTTTCATTGGCGGAGGCGCCCGGCTTCAAGAAAGCTCCTGGCGGAGCTCCGGCTAACGTCGCTGTCGGCGTCTCCAGATTAGGAGGTTCTGCGGCTTTTCTTGGCAAGGTATGTTGAAAAGTGTGTACGGGTTTTTTCTCACTTTATATAATAGATTAACAAAAATAGACGTTTCGCGTTGGACATTTCTTTCTCTGGTTTTCAAAAAAGTCACTACTTCGATCTACAAGTAATTTTCCTACTTGAGAAATTTTATTTTTTATTACATTTTGACCCTTCGCAGATTGAGGAGTTGCTACTTACGGAAGTATTACTTTTTTTTGAAAACTTGAAAGTTAAATGACTAAGAGTTAAATGTAGAAGGCTAAAACAGCCATTTCTGTTATTTTCCCATTTGTATAACTTCAACTAAGTTTAACTATCAATAACAATGATTAAATAATCATATTTATGTAAATATGTTACAATAAGTTGATAGGACTTTTTAAAAATCTTATAAGTTTTTTATGACATTTTTGAAGTGAAATGTATTTGTTGATCAGGTTGGCGATGATGAGTTTGGTCACATGTTGGCTAACATCCTCAAGGAAAACAATGTCGATAACTCAGGAATGAGGTTCGATAAAGAAGCAAGAACCGCACTGGCATTTGTTACCCTAAGGGCCGATGGAGAGCGTGAATTCATGTTCTTTCGCAATCCTAGTGCTGATATGCTTTTTACGGAAGCCGAACTTGATAAGGATTTGATCAAGAATGTATTTTTCTTACACCCTTTTCGACAAAATGGATTATTCATATTCGATTATTTCACATTTAACTCTAAATGTGTGTTTGTTTGACGTTTATCGAGCAGTCCACAATCTTTCACTACGGTTCAATCAGTTTGATCGAGGAACCATGCAAATCGGCTCACCTGGCTGCAATGCAAGTAGCCAAAAAGGCTGGTTGCATTCTTTCCTACGATCCCAATTTGAGACTCGCTCTTTGGCCCTCAGCCGAAGCTGCACGAACAGGCATCATGAGCATCTGGGATCAAGCCGACATCATCAAGGTACAACAATGTCGTAAACTTGGCTCTGCTACTATAATAATGGGAACCCCATTAGATTACTCTCCAAAAGAGCCACCAGAGGTTGTTGTGGTTAACATATACAGTGGAGAAATGGTCCAAATCTAGACGTGAAATTCTAAATTACTTACACTTTAATGGGATTTTCTTGAAATGCAGATTAGTGAGGAAGAGATTGAATTCTTGACCGGAGGCGATGACCCCTACGACGATAACGTTGTCTTGACCAAGCTTTTCCACCCGAATCTTAAGCTGTTGATACTCACCGAAGGTCCTAACGGCTGCAGATACTACACCAAGGTTACCTTCATCTCCGAGAACCATCAAATTTGGTCGATTTAATGCGATATTTGCATATATATAGAGTTGGGTTGAATATTTCTTATATGAAGTTGAATAACTTTTACAAACTTTTACAGGATTTTCATGGCAAAGTTGGTGGTGTTAAGGTGAAGTGTGTTGATACAACTGGTGCTGGTGATGCTTTTGTTGGAGGACTCCTCAACAGTTTGGCTTCAAACCCTCAATTGTTCAAGGTAAATCTATCTATCTATCTATCTATCTATATATATATATATAGAGGGGGGAGGGGGGGGGGGGGGGGGCAGGTTCATACGAATCAGATATGATTTTTATATTATGTGGGCCCCACATGTGATTATGAGGGGTTCATTTATTCCTTTAAATATGAAAAATTCTCATTTGAACTTAATTCTAAATATATGAAAGCACAACGAAGAAGATCTTGTGAGGTGAGAAGGGTATAGTAACAAGGGATCTGAACCGCTGATAACTTTTAATCTCAAAGTCATCCCATGAATTTTGCTTGATAGGTAACTAATTCAATGCATCTCATCCTAATGTGCAACTCTTGAAAGCACATAATATCTCTGGTATATATATACATTTGAGAATGAATTGTTAATAGTTTATTAACGCTCTGTCTCAGGATGAGAAGAAGTTGAGGGATGCCCTAAGGTTCGCAAACGTGTGCGGTGCCATTACGGTGACACAAAGAGGAGCGATTCCATCCTTGCCGACGAAGGAAGCTGTTCTGCAGAAGTTGGAGGAAGCCGGACCTGAAGCCTAAATAAATTTTATGATTTCCGCAATCCTTGACAGAAGGAAATGACTATAAATAAATTGTAAAGCCTTTAGAGCAAAAGTAGGAACATAAAACAACAAATTTTGTATATCAATTTACTTAGTTTTGGTCCATTTGTTTATACATTGAAAATGAAATAAGTTAAAACGTTGTGCCTTTTCTTCAAATATGCATATATTATTATGTTATGATTATAATATATATGCTCAAATGATGAACACAAACATTGAAACATTACTTTTTAACTAAATGGCAAGTCTACTATATTTTACTCTTTAAATTCCATCTGTTAATATAATATACTGAAGCGTTTGGTTTAATAATTATGTTATCCTCAAAAAGCATTCTTACTAAAAAATTTATAAATGGTAACAACAATCAAATTATCATTCGTGATTGTATAATTATTTGACAAAATAATTAAATATTATATATGAATGACTTTGATTCTAAAAAACATAAAACAAGCGGATTAGAAAAGGCATAACATTTTCATTTTTCCTCATTTTATAGTTTATTAGCTAAATACGTGTCAGCACGTGTAGCTTTGCGTATCATATTGAATTTAACACCGATAGAGATCTTTGAGACTCATGATTAGGGTCCAACGGTCTCATTTTTGTTACGATAAGGATCTTTGAAGCTAACTTTTTTTAACTATGCTCCATTACATTCCAATTTCCACCTCCTACTCATGAATGGCGATTTTGTCAATTTAACATGTTATTTATTAACTTTTTAATCGTACAATCTTTTATTCTATTTGCACATTAAGCATCTAAGTAACAAAAAGTTATACTAATTCTAAACGTATATCTTTCCTCCTCCGACCATCTTCTCCCGCCCTCACCCATCTCCGACCATTATACACTCGCCATATACAACAAAGCAAACACACTAAATCAAACATGAATGCACATACTAATTGGAGCCCAAAGTTCATCTCAAGAAAAACCCCCAAAAATAGGTTATCGAAGATAGATGAGGTGTCAATCCAAATTCTGGCTATTGGTCGATCCTAGAATTCTTTTAAATTTTGGATTCATCATCCATCAATCCAGATGGTTTCCATCCTACCACCATCCACAATGGGCCGGCAAGGGGAGCGGCAAGGCTTCAATACCGATTAGCAAGGCCATGCCGACTTCTTAGACTACTCCACCACACCCCACCCTCTCCCTCCTTTCTCTCTCTTTTTTTTTTCTTTTTTTATTAATTATTAAAATTGGTATGAAAGTCAAAAAGACCACTGTGGTTGAATTGGTAATGATTGATGTGACAACTAGTACCATTGGCAAAAACCCAGACCACTATTAATGGTTGTTATTGTAGAGCTAAAAGATTTCGTTAATGATGCTAAAATTCGGGAGCTTTACCGTTATACCCATAGCCCCACCCCCACTTTGCAACCCATACCCCCAAATGTGCGTTATAAGGGCCGTTATACCAAAACGCCGTTATAACGCACTAAAACGCCGTTATAACGGCGATATAACGCACCAAAACGCCGTTATAACGGCGTTTTGGTGCGTTATAACGGCGTTTTGGTGCGTTATATCGCCGTTATATCGCCGTTATGTCGCCGTTATGTCGCCGTTATGTTGCCGTTATATCGCCGTTATGGTATGGGTATATTGTGCAAAGTGGATGTGCGTTATGGGTATACAAATCAATTACCCCTAAAATTCCCAAATATGGGATTTGAAAATGGAGGAGTTTATATCTCCGCGCGAGAATGACGGCGTACAACAAGGGACATGAAAATGGAGGACAACGTTGATCGAACAATGGTGTTATCCATCCGCTATATTTAGCGGTAAAATGGTGACCATTGCTTAATTACGCCATTATTTTTCAATCCATTTATTTTTGGAAAATTTGGATGTATCAATTTCCAAATAGTCTGTACATTGTAAACATTCAACACCAAATCATCAAACAGATTAATTTTCATTTTTTCTCGATTAATTGTTGTATTTCATATTCATCTCTCTGAAACCCTAATAATAATAAAAAAATGGATGAGAGGAAGACGGGATCTTCCAGTGCCAAATCGAGCTATGCTTTGCCAAGCTTCTCCAGTGGACCAACCATGGATGCCTTGAAGCGTAATAAGAGCACCGGTGAGCTATATACTTATATATATATATATATATATATATATGGGTGTGTGGGTGTGGGAAGGTTGAAACGAGAAGCATGTCAATTTAAGAGAACAAAGCAATCTCAGCCACTCATATCGCGGTTACGGCGGACGTTATCACGGAGGATTGATGCGATTCATGTGAGGCAGTGAGGGTAGAGATTATTAAGGGGGGACCGGTTAAAGCCGCATTTGTTAACCGGATGAGTGACTAAGATTGCTTCTCACGTTCTCTTAAATTGACATGCTTCTCGTTTGAACCTCCCTCTATATATATCCCCAAATTTACTACTAATAATAATCTGTGATTGAATTGAATTCTGATGGAGGTATTGTATTAATGTAGGTTCGTCATTGGGAAGGGATCGAAATAAGGGTGCGTTAGTGGTGTGTTTTGGGGAACTTCTGATCGATTTCGTGCCTACGCAGGCCGGAGTTTCACTGGCGGACGCTGTTGGATTCAAGAAAGCTCCTGGTGGTGCTCCCGCTAATGTCGCCGTTGGCGTCGCCAGATTGGGAGGATGTGCAGCTTTTCTTGGCAAGGTTTATATCTTCCTTATATATATATAGGAAAGTTCAAATATGAACCACTTTTTCATTATGAACATGAGGACGAATCTCAGCCACTCATCCGGTCAATAAAAGTGGCTTTGACCGGTCCCCCCTTAATAATCTCTACCCTTCCATGAATCGCTTCAAATCTTCCGTGATCGCGTCCACCATAACCGAAGATGTGTGGCTGAAATTCGTCATCACGTTCACAACCAAATTTGAGTTCACCTGACCATATATATATCACAAACAAACAAAACTCAACTGTCTCGCAAATCTGTCAACATCCTTTTATTTTTGTTTTTTATTCGTCCTTCGATCATCAACGCCCACTTCAATTGACGTATATAAGTTGAATTTTAAAGGGATCAAATAGACAACTATATACAAAAACAAACAATCTTGTTGGTTCAGATTTCGGATTTCAGCACAACCTCTTAAAAATCAAAAGTGAAAATCAAAAGGTCACCAAAGTGAATGCGGGCCTCATTTGTTTCGGATTGTTGTGACTAGGTTGGGGATGATGAGTTCGGTCACATGTTGGCTAGCATCCTCATAGAGAACGACGTCGATATTGCCGGAATGAGGTTTGACAAAGAAGCAAGAACCGCGTTGGCTTTCATTACTCTAAGAGCCGATGGAGAGCGCGAATTCATGTTCTATCGCAATCCTAGCGCTGACATGCTTCTTACTGAAGCAGAGCTTGATGAAGAGTTGATTAAGAAGGTATTTTTCTTAACACCCTTTTCGACAAAATAGATGAGATAGATAGATACTTTCCCGTTTCCGGTTTAACTTGAAAGTGTTGTTTGATCGATCAGTCGGCAATTTTTCATTACGGATCGATCAGTTTGATTGATGATCCAATTAAATCAGCTCATATGGCTGCAATGCAAGTTGCGAAAAAGGAAGGCTGCATTCTTTCGTATGATCCCAATCTGAGACTCGCTCTCTGGCCCTCACCCGAGGCTGCTCGAGAAGGCATCATGAGCATATGGAATGAAGCCGATATTATCAAGGTACAACATCTCATCATAAGCTACAATGTAAAAAACTCGTTTTTATAAATGTCAAATATGTCTAAATTGTCTCCTATATATAAGACTTAAATAAGATTAGAGAATTAAACAATTTAATGAGGGGTATTTTAGTCATTTTACATATTTTCTTAGGGACCAAAAGTGAACTTTACTCTTATTTTCTATAGAATGTCTAATTTCAAAAATGTCCTAAAAACATCTTTACATAGCACCCTGTAAATTAAGTCATATAAAGGAGTCTATTAGGACATTTATTATCACTCTATTTACCTTATTGTGTAACATTTTCGGCCATGAAAATGAATTTTTAGTAAGCATATTAAACCCGGCAAGCGCTAACATGTAAAGTCCCTTCCCACAGTACACTAACTGGGTAAGACTCTCGGTCCTTGTCATGCTCAATTAGTAAGCGTTTAGTAAACGGTCCCTTAGATTCGACCCAATATTTTAACGGGATTTTCTTGAAATGCAGATCAGTGAGGAAGAAATCGAGTTTTTGACCGGGGGAGAGAACCCCAATGACGATAATGTTGTCTTGACCAAGCTTTTCCACCCAAAGCTTCAACTGTTGATAGTCACCGAAGGTCCTGAGGGCTGCCGATACTACACCAAGGTTACTTTCATCTCCGAAAACCAAACCATCAAATTTGGTCGATTTTTTCATACAGAGTTTGGTTGAATAACTTTTGCAGGATTTTCGTGGCAAAGTTGGTGGTGTTAAGGTGAAATGTGTTGATACAACCGGTGCTGGTGATGCTTTCGTTGGAGGATTTCTGTGGTCTTTGGCTTTAAATACCGGATTGTTGAAGGTGAAGAAAACTACAAACTTCACCTCATTTATCTGTTTGATCATATTTCAAACAGTTTTCACCGTTATATTGTGAATCCCGTGGTAAATATTGAACAATTTATCGATGTGTTTTAGGATGAGAAAAAGCTACGTGAAGCACTAAAGTTTGCTAACGTTTGTGGTGCCATCACGGTGACTGCAAGAGGTGCGATTCCGTCCTTGCCTACAAAGGAAGCCGTTTTGAGGAAGTTGAAGGAAATGGAAGGTTGAATATTTCGTCCCGTTTTGATCCTTAATGATCGAAAGACACAGTTATCAGACAATACTCAGATCAGACAAATTGAATACAAGAATTATCATCGGAAAACTACATGTCTTTTTGTTTGTGTTTGTAGATTGCACTAGAATTGCAATCTTTCGATTTCTACATATTCGTATTATATCATGTTGCATGTAATTTTTGTATTTTCTTGTTGTATTAATTCAATGACCTTTTGTTGTTCACCCAAATTCATATTTGTTGTATAAGCAAATTTGCTTTGATACCATGTTAGAATCTGTTATTTTCATGAGACCACGAAATAACAGTACTAAACTCCATAGTAAAACACTATTAAGGTATAAAAAAATTGTCAAACATTTACAGCTAAAACATTGTGAATGTTTATTTTAGTAAAGTTAAGATGGTTTTGCTGTGGGTACTGATCCTTTCACAACAACATTTAACCATACACAAAACTTTTAAGTGAATGGACCATTCTACCCTTCTTCCTTCTTTCCCTTTTCCAAACCCTTTTCCTTTTCACCACCGGTTACTCGTAAACATGCCCATCATCTCCGGCCGCCACCATCTCCGGCAACCATCATCTCCGAGTACATCTACATCTCCGACCACCACCATCTTCCTCCACACGCCGGCGATCTAGTTATCACTGTAAACCTAGGTGATCCACGCGTCGGCGCTCCTGGCCTCGCCGGTGGGATCGATTCTGACATCGGAAAGCTAACAAATCTCGTCGAATTCACGATCCTTCCAGGCCGTATCATCGGAACGTTTCCGGCCACTCTATCGCAGTTGAAAAACCTAAGATTTTTAGGTATTATTAGGAACTTTCATCTCCGGTGAAATTCCAGCTAGTTTAGGCTAGCTTCACCTTCTATGAACACTGGATCTCAGTTACAATCAACTCACTGGAAGTTTGCCGTGGTCCGTCGGAAGTTTAACGACGTTAACTAACAGCGAATTTACAATCAACTCACCGGCGGATCTCAGTTACAATCAACTCACCGGCGAATTTACAATCTTTTTTCATCTGGGTATCAAGAAAGTTGCAATCTTTAATCATGGAGAACAACAATCAGTCATCTTTTTGGCAATTCAGTGATCAGCTTCGTGTTTAGAGCAATATTCTACCAAATCTCTCTCTAAACGACTCCATCTGCAGCAACTCTTACATGTCCAAACGGCCGGAAAACTATCGCCGGAATTTCGACTTGCTTGTCGGCGGCAGGAGATGGAGGAAGATGGTGGCGCTCAGAGATGTAGACGGACCGGAGATGATGGTTGCCGGAGATGGTGGCGGCCGGAGATGATGGGGATGTTTACGAGTAACCGGTGGTGAAAAGGAAAAGGGTTTGGAAAAGGGAAAGAAGGAAGAAGGGTAGAATGGTCCATTCACTTAAAAGTTTTGTGTATGGTTAAATGTTGTTGTGAAAGGATCAGTACCCGCTGTGGGTACGTGAGGCTCAGTGTATTTTTATGCATTCACTATTGGCCTCGCCCAACCTTATCTGTATATATATATATATATATATATATATATATATCAGGTGAGACCAAACTGTTACCGTGAGACCGCGTGAGACCAATACCTAACGTATGAAACTTCACAAAAAAAACACCGTGAATGTACATAAAACTCGAATACGCAGACCTAAAAATCGCTTTCGATGAAAAAAATATCGAAAACAAGCTAAAAAGCGAAATCTTCACAGCTCAAGTTCTGTGAAGGTTATATATATAATGCGAACCTTCACAAAAAATAACTGCTGTGAAGGTTTCGTTTTTTAACCTTTTTTTGGAAAAAAAAAATTCCGATAGTGTTTTTAATATGTTTTAACGATGAATGTTCAATTTTTTACCTTCACAAATGTTTTGATGTGAAGTTTCAAGTAAAATATGTTGGTATCACCGGTCTCACCAAAAAGGCTTGGTCTCACCGGAACTTAACTCTACAACCGATAGCGCGACACGTGGCGGCCTTGAGTGTGGTCCCCCCCCCCCCCCTTTAATTCAATGTCCTCCCATGAATCGCATCTAGTCATCTGCCGTGGACCTGACGTGGCGCCTAGTCATCCGCCACGTGTCGCGCTCTCGGTTGTCCTCACGTTCACAACCAAAAACTGGTTCACATTTGTTTTTGGTTGTAAACGTGAGGACGACCGAGAGCGCGACACGTGGCGGATGACTAGGCGCCACGTCAGGTCCACGGCAGATGACTAGGTGCGATTCATGGGAGGGCATTGAATTAAAGGGGGTACCACACTCAAAGCCGCCTTTATTGACTAGTCTCCGCCAAGTGTAGCGCTCTCGGCTATCCTCACGTTCACAACCAAAAAATGGTTTACATTTGAACTTTCCTATATATATATATAGTTTATTTAAAGAAACATTGAAAACGTTTACTAAAAACTACGATCACAAAACAATGCAAAAAATTGTACGAATTATAACACAAAAAAGGTTAACCGTTAAAGTGATTGTATTTTCTTGAAATCCACAAAAAGATACAACAAGGATGATGATCATCAGATGTTCATATGTACATTAGATTAGGATTTAACTCTAAATGAACATCTTGCAGCAGATCATCATTAAAAACATATTATTTTTAGTACGCACACAAATAACAAGATCTCGAAAGATTTTTCAATAAATGGTGTGCGTGAATCATAACGATCATTTTGGCCTATTAAGCCTGGTCCGTTTTTCTGGTAATCCAATGAACAATTCTGTTTCCACATCCGAACTCTCTCCACATTCCGTCATCTTTGAATCTGCTCGTCCTTCTTCCATTTTTTCATGAGGCCGGACTACACACTGGAGCGGAGATTCGAAAGCATTCACATTTTTCATTTTTTATGCTTAATTTTATACATAACAATACGTATAATTGACTGTTTACTTTACAGAAATTAAGTAAACATGACATAAATCTTGATAAAATATATGTAGAACTAGAACAGCTTTACCTGTACATTCAGCATTGCATTTTGAGAAGCTAGTCTTTTCTCCTGAAAATATTAGAACACATGATGTATTGCTTATGGTGTTATAAAAAATAACTGATCATTTTTATTCTACGGATCTTATATAAGATGCAATTAACAATAATAAAAGTGCATACATAAGTCTTGTAAATATAAAAATTGAAGAGGTCATTTATTCAAACTATAGCACTTTTGTTACAAACTAAACATATATAGCATCTAATAAATTTTGTCAGTTAAATTTGTTATATCAAGTAATTTTAGAGAAACCTCAGTTAATATTATATTTTCTTACGAAATTATTGTTTATGACGTATTTGTGTGTTTTATTTGTATTCTAATACTGATTTATTTGAAATAAAACTATAAGTGCCATAGCTAAAAACTGATCACCAAGAAAAAATGCAACCAAAACCGAAATATATGAATAAAAGGAAAAAAAATTAACTATTTTTTCAAAATTTTGTAAATTGATTTCGATTTCTCGAAAGATAAACCACTATCAAACATTGTTCTCCATCAGTTCAAAGAGATTGAAACTTTGTCTGATTAAATTGATGCAAACAAATAGAAGGTTAGGTTTCACAATAAAATTCTAACAACTTTTAGGGTTCTAATTAAATCATCAAGAATATTGTACCTTTGCTTGTAGTTCCTGAATCTGTTCATTGTAAACTTGCATCTGAGACACCAAAAAGTCCAGATATTA
>CM058041.1:96735011-96775709 GCA_030169165.1 Centaurea solstitialis
AAAGCTTTCTTCAATAAGCCATTTCTCCTTTTGGAGAAAGTTACTTGCCTGCTTGTAGCATTCTCTATCCTCCTCATCTGGGTCTTTCCTCTCACCATCTTAATTAATTAGCTTTAATTTCTTGAAACCAACCTAAATCATGAGGATCAAGAAATAATCAATCATATATGTATAAGAATCCATCAAAACCATATCAAGATCTATCAGTACTACCACACAAACCCTAGAAGCTCAATCAATTCTTGAAGCAAAACAAAAAGTTTTCACTTGGTATTAAAAGACGCAATTGATAGCAAAAAGAAAGGTGCAAACTTTGTTGCTAAATATGGCTATTCCTATAAGAAGATATGTCAAGAAAGAGAAAGAACTTACCAGAGAAGCAAAACACCAGATTGGTGTTCTTTCTAGAGAGAGAGAGAGAGAGAATGTGTGTATGAGAAGTAAAGTGTGACTTTGGGGAGAAGTAGTGGCCCTTAGAATGGCTATTTACATAGGTTTGTTGGAGTTGTTTGATTGGTTACTGTCTTCAATCTCTAATTAGAAAGGGAAGTGGAAACTAAAATCATCCAATTTAAGGCTAACCACCCTTTTTAGACTTGGAAATTTCAATAAATTAATGTACAAATTTCAATGTATTATTTACCAAGTTCCTTTAGAGCATCTCCAACAGCATTGCTATAATAGAAATTTTTGGGTTTTTTTCTTCTAAAGTGCTCCAACAGCATTGCTATATCATTTGCTAAAATAGAAAAAGTTATGGTTTTCTCTAAATATAGAGATTTCTCTAAAATCTCTATATGAGGAGAGAGAAATATTTTTTTAATCTATTTCACCAATAGCCTAATTACTTGTTTAAAATATTTTAAAAAGTTTATTGGGATAATAAATATAGTGTATATTTTAATAATATAAGTGATGATAGAGTCTCTAAAATAGAAAAGCTGTTGGAGATGAAAAAGAAAGGTTTTAGAGATTTTGCTCTTTCATTCTCTAATTTAGAAAAATTATAGCAAACCTGTTGGAGATGCTCTTACATTATGTACAAGCCAGGAAAGCACCCAATAAAAAAAAGATACCATGTACCTTCCCCCTTTTATCTATAATGATGGATGAAGTCCTAATGGTTTAAATAAATAAATAAATCAATTCTTTCTCATCATGGATATATAAACATATATACAAGCTTTGTCGGAGGATGTATCAATGTGAGAATCCGAACAAAACCCTTAAAAGTTTTGAGGGCCCTTGAACTTTTTCGAGGCCCAATTATATGTGTTTTAATTTTTTTAACTAATTATATATTTTTTGATTTTTTAGTACATGTTCTAGTTCAATCTCTTACGACCTTCTACCTCTTACTTTAACCCTTTTGGATTGGTAATTATAATGTCATAGAGTTTATCTCGCTACCACAATTCTTCTTCTCTTATATCAGATTTGCCAACTTGTTTTTTTTATGGAAGAAGTATCCCAGACCACATTGGGTCCAGACTAATCATCGGCAATTTTTGGGCCGAAGCCCGATTTGCCAACTTGTTGATTCCCTTAATCTCTAATTTTAAGATTGAACACTCTTATCGTGTAGTCTGGCTTATCTTGGTTTTCCTCATGGCTAATTTTATGATTGAAGCACCATGAAAGACCCTATTTTATGATCATCTACTTTTTTGTTATGTGTTTCTCTCTTTCTTGTTAAATTTAAAATTTTATTGGAGAAAGTTGATTATGAAAAATCCAGTGAACGTTTTATTTCCAACAATATTTGAAAATTGATTTTATTTAAGTGAATTTGTGTATGTTACTTTGTCATTTGAGGCATTTTCACTCTTTAATTTAATTTTTATACAAATATAACAAGACCTTTTAATAGATTAGAACAATCGTAAACACACATAAACATATACCATAACTAATTTTTATGAAATCTCATCTACTATATTGAACACTGATCCCCATTCATTTATGTTAATTTGTTATTTATTCACAAGGATAAGATAAGTGATAATGTTTGTATTATATATTAGGGAATATTTGTTTAACCATAAAATTGCATGAACATTAACTTTTTGAAATGGTTCAAGTGATAACATTGTAAGTTTGCTTTCGAGTGGTCACTGCCATCACTGGGAGGGCGTGTCGGACGTACGTCCAAGGCCCAAAAATAATAGGGGTCCAAAATTTTCTAGAGTATTGTAGTAGTTAAAAAATTGTTAACTAAATAAAATACATAAATTTATTATTTCTAATAGGAGTTAAAATATTTTGTGTTATACTACGGTCCCCAAACAAATATTATTTAATTATATTGAAAAAATATATCTAAAGTATTAATTGGTAGTTCATTTTATAGCATTACTTATAGTTACTCTATGTTTTTTATCTACTATCAAAGTTTAAAATTACTTACCTAGAAACCCGTGATATATTGGTCATCATCCATCCCCTAGTTACTCTTTTGATTATTCAACCCACATGAATTTTGTATATGTAAGTTTATAATAGATTTCATGTTATTAATTAAGAGAGCTTGTATCTTTTGAAAAACACCAGCCTTATGACACAATCTAACTTATATTTATGTCTGAGATTTAGAAACTATCATTATTTTTAAATGCATTAATTATCAGTATTATGATCCCAAATGATGCCAATCTATATAGCGAAAGTGTAGCATAAGATGTTTTTTGACGATGCTAAAATTCATATGGTAAGTAATATTAATTTTGAAACGAGTATTGATTGATTTTACGTCTAGATACTTCAAAAAATGGTTTTACATGAATTATTAGTATTTATTGAATTCAATGTTACTTTCATAAGAAAAACGATATATTAATGATATTTTTCGTACTTATAATTTATGAATGACCCTTATTCACATTTCGTCCAAGGCCCAAAAATTATCAAGAGCGTCCTGCAAATGGTCAACAGTTTTAGCAACTAAATCTCTTGTGGAGTTGTGGGCCATTGGAGTGTTTCCCAGTTAACTTGATGGTCATGTAATTACACGAGACGAATAAAAATTGGCCTAAAACTTACAATTATCAAATAATAAAGATTGCATAAAAAAGTTTTTTATACATCACATACTATGATCATGATAATCCTACGTCAATCATATTTTTCAAATGGAAAAACAAGTTAAACTAAAGCGATGTTTTTAATATATTTATTAGCAGTTGTCTAAATTAAGTTGTCTATCTATAAAACTCAAATGCCTAGCTTTATATAAATTAATCATTGCTTCTTTTAGAATATGTGTATTGCCCAACGTTTTCACGCGGGCTCTGATGATGGTTTCCAGCGGTCTCAATCGGGTTGGGATATACGGTAGGGGCAGGCTCAATGGCGGCTTTGGAGTCGGTCTCCCCAAACCATCCAAACTGATTGCAATGGCTCTCTCTCCCTTTCTCACACCTTCTTTTTCTTTTTCTTTTTAATTAAAATACATATATATATATATACATATATATATTGGGTATTCGGTTTTGTACTTTTGTGGGTTGTGGTAGCTAGTTGGCAGGGTGGGCTTATTGTAGATTTGTGATAAAACTGATGTGACGGTGATGTGCCAGGGTGGGCTTATTGTAGATTTGTGATAAAACTGATATGACGCTGATGTGGCAGAGTGGGTTTCCATGTGGTTGAGTTAATTGAATGATTTAAATAAGGCTGTGTTTGGCAAAAATAAGCTAGCTTATAAGCTAGTCCATCCAAACATGTACCAGAAGCTAGCTTATAAGCTAGCTTTTTGAAACGCTACTTTGAGTAGCTTATGAGAAGCTTATTGTAGCTTTTTCCAATTATACCCTTATTAATATTAATTATTAAATTCAAATATACCCTTTTTGGTCATTTTACATTTTGCCAAACATAATTTGTTCATAAGCTAGCTTATCAGCTACTAACAAGCTTATCAATCAACAGTTAGCTTATCAGCTACCAGCTAGCTTATAAACTTGACAGGATCTAAAAATCAATATCAAGATCAAATACTTAATCAAAGAAGTTTGCGGAATAACACTTTGATTATAAAATAGAACAATGAATTTGAACAAACTGTGTATATTGATCTCAATAGCTTAATGATTACAACTACAAGCCCCAATCTGTTTGAACAGTCTCAAACAGACGTGCAATACTTCTCTATTGCAGGGATTTTAGGAATAATCTTGAGGCTCTTAATTCTCACACCAAAGCTATCAAAAACTCGTGTCTAACAATGATCAACCTATCAGCTATATATACTACATAACAGATTACAATAAGGAAACTAGATTACAAGATAATCTCTAAAATATCTCCAAGCAAATCGTATCTTGTCTATATCTTCAAGTCATCGCAATCCTTTCCTTATCTTCTTCTGATAGCAGTGGTAAAAACATAAGCAGAGTTAACTTTACACCAGCAGTGTTAACTACAAAATCAACAATGGTAATCTTCAAGAGCAGTGGTAATCTGGTACAGCAGTGGTAACCTTGATCTTCATTCATTCATCACATACTGGCAGTGGTAACCTCCAATCTTCAGCAGCAGTAGTAACACTCTAAAGCCAGCAGTGATAATCAGCAGTATTAACCTTTAGTTGCAGCAGTGGTAAAGTATTAGACTCAACAATCTCCCCCTAAACTTAACTTCTCAGCATGAGGAGCTAAGTTTGTGAGTCTGATCTTCAAATAAGTATGCATCTTCTTCACCAGCAACCTTGCAGCTCTTGTAGGTTCACCTTTTGTACTCAGACTTACCTTCATCATACACTGCAGCCTTTGAATATCTAGTGCATCAGTTTCACATTCTTCAAAATAATACTCTATTTCTTCATCATTGATGCTCAAACTGTAAACTCTGCACTTTTCAAACCATCTCCATACCTTCACATCTTCACATGTTGAGTTCTTTACACCTAGAAGTCTGAATGGTTCAAATAACCAAAACAAACACTCTAGTGCAAACTTCCTCTTCTTGGCTTGATCAGGATCATCTCTGTCATTTACAGCTACCTTGATCACAGTGCATCTTTGCTCATACATTTCCTTTAAATTCTCCCTTGTGCACTCATCCAAGATATTTTCCCATTCAGCATCACAAAGGTCTGATCCATCATCAAACTGTACAACATATCTCAGATTTTGATCAACCCCCCAACCAGTGACTTTCTTCTGCTTTAGCGCAATCACTTCCTCATCAAAATAATGAGCATTCAACTCCAACAACCGTTCTCTCAATCTTCCAATCAACTCTTTATCAAACTCAGACAGATTCTCTGCTTTCCTTTTCACTTCCAGCATACTTCCCATCATGATTGGCTCAAAATCATACCTCTTATCCATCAGAAAGAAACTCATTCTTCCTTTTTCAAAATTCACTGAAAACACCCTATTTTCATAGGTGTTCCAGGAAATAACTTTTCCTTCTCCTATGCTGTCATCCTGATCTCTTTTTCCCTTCTCCGTGAGTTCTGCTTTTGTCTTTGAAAATGCAAACATCATCTGTAAATCTTCAACCAGCATCCTAGCTTCCTCAAAATCTTCAACTTCTTTTGTACAAGTTATCTCATACATTTTCTTCAAATCACCTTTAGACAATTTCCTGAAAATCCCAAGGTGATTAGCAAACACCTCATTTGTTCCATCACTCCTGAATACCTTGAAATAATCCATCTGATTATTCTCAAAGTATATCCACATAGATATATTTGAAGGTTCCTCCACTTCTTTATTCATCTTTGGCTTTTTAGCAACAGACTTCTTTCTTATTGCCTTTGATGATTGTGCCTCTATCTGCTTTGGCACTTCAACCTCCTTCTCAACTGTTTTCTCAGCATCTTCTTTCTTTTCAACTACTTGGACAACTTGCTGCTCATAATCAGTCACAAGTTCTTTAGCCTTTTCAGGATTACCTTCAGTAGTAACCTGTTCTTCAATCTGATCTCTCTTCCTCTTCCTTTGAACCAAAGCCACCTCTTCAGTTTCAACCTGTTGTTCCTCCATTGCTTCCAAATGCATGGCTTCTCTGGTGACATTGTACTTGTTCTCAATCTCTTCAAGAGTCCACCTGGAAAAGAATTGAAATGGCTTTCCAAGAGCAGCAGATAAATATCTCACCATTGTCATCCTCTTTTCTGTTTCTGCTTTTGAAATTGACTTCTTCTGAGTCTTTTTCACAGACTTCTTCTTATCAGCTTTCCTCTTTCTCTCTTCCACCTCCTTGTTAACTCTTTCTTGTTCCTCCAGCCTTAATTTTCTAGCAAGAGCCTCTGAAGCTTCATATTCCATAATCTTCCTCTTAGCCTCATCTATTTCAGTATCAGAATCAGACTCTGCTTCTTCAATCACCTTCTCTTTTCCTTTGCTTTTAGAATCAACAGGAAGATCAATCTGTTTCATAACCTCTGGTTCTTTGAAGACTACACCCTTGGTAGGTTTGACTACTTCAGGCAGTTTCACTAGCAGTTTAGCAATGGTTAGATCATCTTCATTGATCTCTGGTTCAGCAATATTAACTACAGGTTCATCTGCAACCTGAGTCTCTTCATTCACTTCCAAAACAGTCTCAGCCCTTGTACCAGTTTCTTTCTGTTCCTCCCCCTTGGCTTCAGTCTCCATCTCAACACCTTGTTCATTCACAACTTCTTTTTCATGCACAGACTCCCCCTTAAATCCAGATCTCTCCCCCTTTGTGAATTGAACCAAAGTATTATACCTCCTCCTTAGAGCTCGAATAGTACCCTTCATTGAGGCAATGGAAGCACCCTGAGACTGAATAACCTTTGCTTGCTTCACAATTCTTGCATCCAGCACTTTAAGCAGATCATGCTGAGCAGTAGCCAACTCCTCCAATGTGTCCAATCTGTCCTCATGAGAATCATGTCTCTCATCATGGGCAAAGAAATTGTTCTCAAACGCCTTCAAGTCCTTGGCAATGGTACGAAAGTTTTCCATCAATTCCTTTTGTGAAAATCTGCCCTCACCAGGTTTAGAAGTGTTAACCTCCATTACTGGATCTTTGAGCTTTTTGACTTTAGTCTTCAGCCTTGCTGAAGCACTAGAAGCCCCCTTGGTTTCTTGGCACCTGGGTCCTCCCTGTGATTTCTCACTAGGAGTTGCCGTGGTGGGGGTCTTACTTATGTTCAAACTGTCCTGATGCACACCTTGTGCAACATCAGTAGTTTGAGCCTCACCAACCACATGCCCATCCTTCTCCTTAGAGGGCACCTTCTTTATACATGAGTGGGGCTGCACTCCATGGGTTTCCCTTTGGGTAGAATCAGAAGGAGAGTGCTCCAACTGTTGGCTTATAGGCTCTTGAGGTTTAGAACCAGAGGAGGAAGGAGCTCCTCTGTTATTTCTTTGATATTTTTGCAGTGTGGGGGTGGGGGTTTTCTCAAGGGACAGAGGGATAGTATCAGTGATAGGTGTGGGTAGGTCATCAGAGGGAATGTTTGGTTGTGTAGGCTGCAAGCCTGATGCCTCACCTTGGGGGTGGTTCACTCTCATCATTGTAGAGAACAATGGAGTGAATTGGTCATTAGAGCCTTCTGCAGGTCTCTTCATATTGGAAAACACCTTATGACCAAGAGCAGAGCTCTTATAGATGTTTCCATGAGTTGGTACATCCGTCAATTCTTTAGTTATCACTTCTTGGACAAATCTTGGGAACATGAAAAATGTTTTAACTTTAGAGTTTGGAATGTTCTCAAGATTGTACACAAGATCATCAAAAATCATCTGGGAAAAATTAAACACCTGTTTTGTGGCTAGACATACCAAGGCAGAAGCCATAGTGCTGCTAAACTCACCAAAACTAGTGGTTTTCTTTGAAAAACAGTGCAATAGGGTATGCACAAAAAATCTCCACTGAGGGCAAAACTGACCCTTAAGATATTTCAAAAAAGTTTGGGAGCCTGTATACCCCATTTTTAAAAGATTTTCCATGATGGTTCTAGTAGAAAGCATAGAGATACCTCCTTCATCATTGAGTTGAAGATGATGTCTGATTTTGGCAGGGGTAAGAGTGAGTGAGAGACCACAGATAGTGGTTTGGATGCTTTTGACCCCTTCTTCTTCCTGTACAACTGCATTCGTCCAGAAGTCTTGCATATGTTGAATGTAGACTGTAGGATTGATGGTCGCAGCATACGCAATGTAAGATGATGCCAAGAAATCGACAATGTCCTCAAAGCCTTCAGACTCCCCACCTTTGGAAAGATATCCAATCTTGTTATGATCTTTGACAAATATCAATGAATCCATTAGCAATCGATGAAGAAAACCTAAACAGATGATGAAATCAGGTCGAATGCAAGAACACTGAGAGAGAATTAATCGAAGAATAGCAAACGTTTTTTAGAGCAAAAGTGTAGAATAGCCGTTAATGAAAAAGGCGGTCAAGTTAGGGCTTATATACTACTCTTTAGAGCAGGGGTAACTACCATTAGCAGTGTTAACGAACACAAAGTGGGCTAGGTCAAATAAGCAGTGGTAATGAACACTAGCAGTGGTATTCGTCAAACTAACTTAAAAGCAGTGGTAAAAGTTACCCGCAGTGGTAATGACACGCATTGGAATAAAACCAGTGGTAAACACATGTGCTAGTTAAAAGCAGTGGTAATTACATCAGCTTAGTTAAAAGCAGTGGTAAAACCTTAGGCATTGCTCAGAGTAACTAGCAGTGTTAACGAGCGTGTGTGTGAGCAGTGATAAGGCACAAATGCATAAGCAGTGGTAAAATGCAAATGTGAGAGCAGTGGTAGTGTGCGATGGTGCTAGCAGTGGTATTGAGCGATTATGCTCGCAGTGTTAATAGGCGAATGACTAGCAGTGTTAACAGGCGAGTGACTAGCAGTGTTAACAGGCGAGTGACTAGCAGTGTTAACAGGCGAGTGACTAGCAGTGTTAACACTTAGAGCTCCATCCCACTACTTGTGCGATTTCTGAAACTCCATCTGTCACAAGAACAAACTTGTCAAAAGTTGAGTAAAATAAAGAAAGATATACAGAGACAGTACAAGAAAAGTTGTAGCAAGAAGAAGGGTTATTCAGAGATCATCATTCCAACACTTGTGATCAAGAATATGAACCTGCCTACATCAAAGGCTTTTGTGAAAAGGTCTGCATATTGATCATCAGTGTGGACTTTTAGAACTTGAATTAGCTTCTTTTCATTACAATCTCTGATAAGATGGTACTTAATCTCTATATGCTTGGTCTTGGAATGTTTGACAGGATTATTCACAATGCTGATAGCACTGTTGTTGTCAATATATATAGGTGTCTGCAAGAAAGAAAGACCATAGTCCTGCATCTGATTCTGAATCCATAAGACTTGTGAGCAGCATTGAGAAACAGCTATGTATTCAGCCTCAGTTGTTGATTGTGAAACAGTGGTCTGTTTCTTGCATTGCCAAGAAACCAATCTTCCTCCTAAGAACTGACATCCTCCTGATGTTGATTTCCTATCCAGGTTTGCTCCTCCATAATCACTATCTGTGTGTAGGCCACCAAGTCAAAAGAATTGTCATATGGATACGAAAGTCCCAATTTAGGTTGACCCTTGAGATATTTGAAGATCCTCTTGACAGCATGTAAATGTGACTCCTTTGGCCTAACCTGAAACCTAGCACACACACAAACAGCAAACATAATATTAGGTCTAGAAGCTGTAAGATACATCAATGATCCAATCATGGATCTATACTGATGAACATCAACTTCCTCCCCCTCAACATCAGTAGTAAGGTGTTTGTGAGTCTCCATTGGTGTGCTTGCTGGTTTTGCATCATTCATTCCAAACTTTTGAAGCATTGTGGCAACATACTTGGATTGATTGATGAATATACCATCTGTTTTCTGCTTAACCTGCAAACCAAGAAAGAAAGTTAGTTCTCCCATAGAACTCATTTTAAATTTCTTGTGCATTAGTTCTTCAAACTCCTTGCACATGTCTTCCTTTGTTGAACCAAAGATGATATCATCTACATAGATCTGCACTAACAGCATATCAGTCTTTGTTCTTTTGATGAATAGAGTCTTGTCAATGACACCCCTCTCAAATTTGTTTTCCAACAAATAGGAGGACAAGGTATCATACCAAGCCCTAGGTGCTTGATGAAGGCCATACAGTGCCTTCCTCAACTTACAAACCCTGTCAGGATATTTAGGGTCTTCAAACCCTGGTGGTTGATAGACATAGACTTCCTCATCAATAGTACCATACAGAAAGGCACTTTTCACATCCATCTGATAGACTTTGAATCCTTTGTAAGATGCAAAAGCCAAGAATAGCCGGATGGCTTCAATTCTAGCTACAGGTGCAAATACATCATCATAGTCTATTCCTTCTTCCTGAGTGTACCCCTGTGCCACTAGTCTGGCCTTGTTCTTTATCACAATTCCTCTCTCATCTGTCTTGTTTCTGAAGATCCATTTAGTGCCAATTACTCTGTGTCCTTTTGGGAGATCCACCAAATCCCAAACATGCTGTAGGACAAACTGTAGTAATTCTTCTTGCATAGCTTCTATCCAGCTTGGATCCTTCATGGCATCTAACACCTTCTTTGGTTCATTCTGGGAAAGAAAGCATGACAACATCCCAGAATGAGTATTCACATATCCAGCTTCTCTGCTTTGCTTCCTTGTAATCATGGGAGAGGCCACATCTCCAATCACTTGGGAAGCAGGGTGATTCTTTTGAGTCCTAGTCAGATGTAGGGGTTCTTCAGATAGGCTTTCCCCTAAATTTGAATCATCTGGATCAGATTCTGAGAGATCCGGTTGAGTGATTTCACTTGTATCTCCAGGCTCTTCAGTCTCCTTGTCTCCTTCTTGGTGCTCTGAAGCATCCTCTTGTACTTCAGTCTCTGACTCTTTCTCATCTGAACTGATGGTGGATGTAGGAAACAGAACAAAAGGTGTGTCTGTCTCCTTTTCTTGGATAATATGACCTGTATCAACTGCATTGCTCATGTTCAAAGAGTTAGTGAGTGAATCAATGTCAAACAGCCAGTCTGGACCAGTCCCATGCACATTGGGAGTGAGTTCATTGAATTTGACATTGTCACTTTCCTCAATTGTTCTAGAAACAGTATTAAATACTCTAACTGCTTTGCTCTGTATTGAGTATCCCACAAAGAAACCATCATCAGCTTTGCTGTCAAATTTCCCTAGGTGAGTTTTAGTATTTAAGAATAGAACAAGGACACCCAAAAGGTACAAAGAAACCTATAAAAGGCTTTTTGTTTTTGAAAAGTTCATAAGGTGTTTTTCCCTTGGACTTGACTACATGAACCCTGTTTTGCACATAGCAGGCAGTGTTAACTGCTTCTGCCCAAAAAGTGATTGGTAGTTTAGAATCTGCTAACATGGTTCTTGCAGCCTCAATCAGTGTCCTATTTCTCCTCTCAGCTACTCCATTCTGTTGAGGAGTTCTAGGAGCACTGTATTGTCTTTCAATACCTTTTTCCTCACAAAAGGAATTCAAATCAGCATTTTTGAACTCAGTTCCATTGTCTGATCTAATGACTTTCACTCTAAGGTTCACCTGATTCTCAATTCTCTTCACAAAGGGTTTGATCAGTCCACTTGTCTCATCCTTAGTTCTTAGAAAGAAAACCCAAGTAAACCTAGAATAATCATCTATTATCACAAGACAGTATGATTTCTTGCCTATACTCATTACATTGGTAGGTCCAAATAAATCCATGTGCAATAATTTAAGAGGAGCAAAGATAGTGTTCATTGTCTTTGATTTGTGAGAAGCCTTGTGTTGCTTACCTTTGAGGCAGGCTACACAATTATCATCAAGTGTGAACTCTTTTGGGGGGAAGACCTCTGACCAATTGATTTTTGACAAGTAAGTTCATGGTCTTAATGTTCATATGACCCATCCTTCTATGCCAGAGAAAGGATTCAGTCATTGAAGCTTTTGAAAACAGACAGTTCACAACTTCTGATGGCATACCATTTAAGTCCAGACAATAAACATTATCTTTTCTAGGTGTTCTCAATAAAATAAAGCTCTCATCAACTACAAATTTTGGAGAAAGAATCATGCACTCTGTTTCACTGAACAGAGTGAAAAGCTTTTATTCACACACCTGAGACACACTCATCAGGTTGTATCTGAGTTGATCCACATAGTATACATATTCTAAGGTTAACTTACCTCATGTGACCTTACCTTTCCCTGAAACCTTACCTCCTCTTGGATTATCTCAAAAGGCAACATATCCTCCATTGAATGTAGTGAAATCTTCAAGAAAGGATCTATTGTCTGTCATGTGCCTAGAGCAACCACTGTCCACATGCCATAAGTTCTCATTCCTGTCTGGGTTGCCCTGCACATAAAGGAAATAGGTTAGTGTCTTGAGGGAACCCAAGCTAATATGGTCTTGGGTTCTCCCTTTTCATTAACATAATTGACCTCTGTCAATCTGTTAATCTTTAAAAGATAATCCTTGTTAGGGATCTCATGACTTGAATACTTAGTTACAATGGGTTTTCTCAGAGAAGAACTTGTAGTGGCAATAGTGTTGGAGATACCACTGCTGTTATTGCTTGCAGCAGTGTTATCCTTTATATCTTTTAGATTGTTACCACTGCTTTCAGAAGCAACACTTTCATTACCACTGCTTGTGGAAGCAGTAGTATTGCTTAGTGAGGCTTTTGGTACCCATTTAGTAACTATCTTCACAGTCTTCTTTTCAACCTTTTTCTTTTGAACACTGACTTTCTTTTTAGGTTGATTTTTCCTTTTCTGAACCAATTGTCTTTTAACAATAGGTTTTGGAACAGACCATCTGCTATTATACTCTGTCCTTCTAGTTTGGAACTGCTTTTGGTTTTGAAAATTAACCCTTTGATTTTGAAAAGTCATTCTTTGATTAAAAGGGTTATAGTAGCAGTCCTTAGCCAGATGGTTGAGATTACAACATATAAAGCAGGGTTTTGGTTTGTTAATCTTATTTAGATCAACACCATGAGTTTGAGCCCACTGGTTGTTCCAATTCCTTTTGTTTCCTCTTGGTTTGGTACTTGTTTGAGGCTGTTTAGAAGTACCAGGATCACTGTCATTCTTATGAGTGGGTTTTCCACCTTTTAGAGGTTGTGAAGTTGCTGGTTCCTGG
The DNA here is from genome assembly GCA_030169165.1 of Centaurea solstitialis. Taxonomy (NCBI): domain Eukaryota; kingdom Viridiplantae; phylum Streptophyta; class Magnoliopsida; order Asterales; family Asteraceae; genus Centaurea; species Centaurea solstitialis. The sequence goes on from CM058041.1 coordinate 96,748,135, forward strand.
TCAACTATCTTCTCCTTCCCTTTCCTAGAGGTTGTAGCATTCTTACTGGGCACATAGGGCATACCTCCCTTTTCATTGGTGAGGATTTGATTTTCCTCAGGGACAGTCTCTTGGGATTTGTTTCAGTCTTTCCCTTTTGTTCTTCCTCATCATCACTACTTGAGGGATCTACATCACACACTCCTTCTTTCAGTTCCTCTCTATTTAGTCTATCTAGGATATCTGTGGTAGGAGGAATGTAGGTGTGATTGCGGGTGGAGGAGTATTGTGATATCCTATCCCTCTTTTGAGTTCATCATGAACATGAGCCTTTAGAATTTCTTCCAAAGCTTTAGAGGACTTAGAGAATTTATCAAGATCTTCCTTAGCCTTTTCTAGTTCTTTCTTGACAGATTCTAATTCCTCACCAGACTTTACTAGTTTCTTCTCAAACTCCTTTTTCTCCCACCTCCAGTAATTGTAGTCATACTCAAACTGGAGTTCATTCTCTTTGTAGGACTTGATTTGGTCCTCCAGATTCTCAATGACTATTCTATACTCTCTTCTATCAACTTCCATGGTCTTGATGGTATCACTCATAGTCAGATTATGATCCCTATACTTTTTAACAGTTTCAATACAAGAGTCAGAACATAATTTAGAGGATACCTCTGCTGGTAGTTCAGGTTCAGTGATTTTGGCCATCAAAGCATGGTTCTGGATGGCTTCTTCAGCTTGATCACTCCAATCAAATCCCATTCCTTCTTGTGATACCAAGGCTTGAGAGGAGTTGGAATTGTTGCCTCTGTTGGGTCTTGGAGCATATGCTTGTCCTCCATTGTTGGCTTGTTGATGAGTGCCACTCCCTTTGCATTCTCTGGCAAAGTGGCCAGGCTCATTGCACTTGTAGCATCTCACTTTTGATTTGTCAAAGCCAGCAAGGTCTCCTCTTTTGGCATCAAAGTTGTTTCTGCCAGTCCTCCTTATAAACCTCTTCATCCTCATGGTTAACATGGCCATCTGCCACTTGATGTCCATCTCCTCCAAATCATCAGCATTGATTTGTTCAAGATCATCATTGATCAGAGGAGATCTTACATGATTGGCAAGGAATGCTTCCAAGACTGCATCTCCACTAGCATCCTGTGACAAAGAAGGTTTATCATTAGTATTATCATGATTATTATTAGCAGGGTTAATATTAGCAGTACTAGCAGTATTAATATTTGAAGAAGGATTTTCTGAAGAATAGAGAGCAATAGTATGTGAATATCCAGTTGGTCTTCTTTTGGCCTCCACTTCAGCTTCAAAAATCCTGAGATCATTGTACAGATCTTCAAGCTCCTTGTCTTCCAAGTCATCTCCTTGTCTGAATGACACAGTATACATAGTCCATTCCTCACTCAGAGATCTGAGGAATTTTCTATTGACTTCATCCTTCTCCATCTTCACATCTACATTGGCAAGCTCTCCAATTAGTTTGTTGAACCTGTCAAAAGTTTGAGTCATGCACTCATTCTTTGTAGAGGTGAAATTTTCATATTGCTGCTTCAACAGTGCCTTTTGATTTCTCTTGGAACTTTTGGTTCTAGAAAATCTCTTCTCCAGAGCATTCCACAGTGATTTAGCATCTGGACAGGTACAGAACTGGTGTTGATATTCATTGGGAATAGCCAATAGCAAGGTGCTTAAGGCTTTCATCTCAGTCTGCTTCCTCCTTTTGTCTGCATCAGACTTTGGGGGTGCTCCAGCAACAGCAGGTTCAGGAACACTGGGTCCATGTTCAACTACTTCCCATAAGGCATAATCAGTAAGAAGCATGTATTGCTTGATTCTGATTTTCCACATCTCAAACTCATTGGGTTTGAGCATGGGACTTTGGACACAAGAACAGAATCCAGGGAATCCATTGATCTAAGAGTATTCTGAACACAAGCTCTGATACCACTTGACAGGATCTATAAATCAATATCAAGATCAAAATACTTAATCAAAGAAGTTTGCGGAATAACACTTTGATTATAAAATAGAACAATGAATTTGAACAAACTGTGTATATTGATCTCAATAGCTTAATGATTACAACTACAAGCCCCAATCTGTTTGAACGGGCTCAAACAGACGTGCAATACTTCTCTATTGCAGGGATTTCAGGAATAATCTTGAGGCTCTTAATTCTCACACCAAAGCTATCAAAAACTCGTGTCTAACAATGATCAACCTATCAGCTATATATACTACATAACAGATTACAATAAGGAAACTAGATTACAAGATAATCTCTAAAATATCTCCAAGCAAATCGTATCTTGTCTATATCTTCAAGTCATCGCAATCCTTTCCTTATCTTCTTCTGATAGCAGTGGTAAAAACATAAGCAGAGTTAACTTTACACCAGCAGTGTTAACTACAAAATCAGCAATGGTAATCTTCAAGAGCAGTGGTAATCTGGTACAGCAGTGGTAACCTTGATCTTCATTCATTCATCACATACTGGCAGTGGTAACCTCCAATCTTCAGCAGCATTAGTAACACTCTAAAGCCAGCAGTGATAATCAGCAGTATTAACCTTTAGTTGCAGCAGTGGTAAAGTATCAGACTCAACAAAACTACGTTTGCCAAACCTAGCCTAAATGAAATGACTAGAGTTCCACGATTACTTAAAACAATGTATTCAAACTCAGAGAAATTCAAAAAAAAATGATCATTATTTATGATTTATAAATATAAATCATATACGATATATAAACTATTATATGATAGAAATTGGACTTTAAAATAAAACAAACTGCAGCAAAACAAAATAGTGGCATAAAGGAAGGAATGTGGCTTAATGGATAAACGCAAGAGTGACGAGTGCTTACTTAATAAAGTAAACCAATTTAACGGTTTAACTATTAAATCATAAAGAAATAACAAAATATAACTGATTAAATAAGTCAATAATACCATTCAAGTCTATTTACAAAACAACCACGAACATGGTCCATTGATACGAGTAACAAGATGTTTTTTTTGGAAGGGTGTTAATCCTTAACAATTTTGGGAGATAAATATGGCCCCACTTAAATGTCTCCTGGCATGTGTACGGGAAGGCTCGAACCCGGTTAGGGCGCTGTAAATAACAATACGTTGTGTGTTTGATACTTTGATTTTTCTTCTCACCAAAAAACTAGGATATAGGCTGTGTTTGGCAAAAATAAGCTAGCTTATAAGCTAGTCCATCCAAGCATGTACCAGAAGCTAGCTTATAAGCTAGCTTTTTGAAACGCTACTTTGAGTAGCTTATGAGGAGCTTATTGTAGTTTTTTCCAATTATACTCTTATTAATATTAATTATTAAATTCAAAGATACATTTTTTGGTCATTTTACATACTCATAAGCTAGTTTTTGCCAAACATAATTTGTTCATAAGCTAGCTTATCAGCTACTAGCAAGCTTATCAATCAACAGCTATCAGCTATCGGCTATCGGCTATCGGCTATCAGCTATCAGCTACCAGTTACCTTATAAGCTACGTTTAGCAAACATAGCCATAATGTGAATGATCACTTGATTCTTGTCTTTTTGTATATACAAAACAATTAAGTTAAAAATAATAACTATAAAAATGTGATCTTTGAGCAATCATGGTTCCTATGGTCCTATATATGGTTCCTAGATAACAAGTCTACAGATATTGATGATATCTATATCAATAATATGAATCTAGTGAAGTTATCCTTGATATGGAAGCAGAACAACTAGTTGTATTTGTATAACTAAGATAGTCAAAAAAAATTATAAAATATATAATCATAAATAGCACATTCATAATGAATAATAAATAATGTGTAATTTATCGTCAATTACATATATATTCATAATGAATAACATGTACAAACATATTCCTCACAAGTATATTACTAATCAAGCGGTTTCAAATTCCTAACCAAATTTAGAGTCATGACGGAACGTGTCCAAGATTCGAAGTCATACTAATTAAGTCATCCAGTAAGGATGCCCAAAAAGAATACGATGTTTAGAAGGACCTTTTTGTTGAGACACCAAAAGTGAATGGAGGACAAGATGAAATGATCACTTCTACGTGATTGTGAACATGACCAATATAATAGGGATAATTTCATGTATGCCCTTAATAAGACTCAAAATATCATATTTGCCCAACTTAAGTTGCAAATATCATGTATACCCTTATTAACTTATCAAAATATCAAATTTACCCAAATGGCTATTTTAGTTAATTTTTAATTATAAAAAACATTCAAATGACTATTATACCCCCCTCTAATAAGACTTAAAATATCATATTTGCCCAACTTAAATTACAAATATCATATATACCCTTAATAACCTATCAAAATATCATATTTACCCAAATGATTATTTTAATCAATTTTAATATTAAAAACACTAAATTTAATTTTAAATTTAAACACTTTGCTTATTCGTTTATTTTAACATCCATTTAAACCTTTTTTATCATCATTTTTAAACACTTTGCTTATTCATATTTACCCAACCTTTTTTTATCATCAAATTCACTTAGCGGCTGTAGAAAAATGACATTATCCAAATGCTTATTCTTTTTTTTATATCATCAAATTCACTTAGCGGCCGTAGAAAAATGCCATTACCTAAATGCTTATTCTTTTTTTATATCATCAAATTCAAACCTCTTTTTTTTAATTGCCAAAACTTTTTTTTATATCATCATCAAATTTACCCAAATGCCATTCTGAGTTTCCATGATGGAAAAGAAGATGATGTCCTTATAATGTTAATATATTTTATTGAATAATTCTTCTACCATGTTGTAGTGGGTTTTTTTTTTGTATTGATTTTGTTTTTAACCCACTATTTGTAGCCTATGTTTTTTGTTTGAGGTTTTATTATATCCATGGTTTAGTGGTTAATAAAAAGGTTTGGAAATTAAAAAAAGAGGTTTGCTTAGTGAATTTGATGATATAAAAAAAAGAGCTTTGCTTAGTGAATTTGGTGATAAAAATAAGGTTGAGTAAATATGAATAAGCAAAGTGTTTAAAAACGATGATAAAAAAAGGTTTGAATGGATGATAAAATAAACAAATAAGCAAAGTGTTTAAAATTAAAATTAAATTTAGTGTTTTTAATATTAAAATTGATTAAAATAATCATTTGGGTAAATATGATATTTTGATAGGTTATTAAGGGTATATATGATATTTTAAGTCTTATTAGAGGGGGGGGGGGGGTGGGGTATAATAGTCATTTGAATGTTTTTTATAACTAAAAATGATTAAAAATCAATTAAAATAGTTATTTGGGTAAATTTGATATTTTGATAAGTTAATAAGGGTATACATGATATTTGCAACTTAAGTTGGGCAAATATGATATTTTGAGTCTTATTAAGGGCATACATGAAATTATCCCAATATAATATTGAAGAAGTAAGTAAAGTTACATAGGAGACTTTTTCTGTATCCAAGTGTTTTGATATACTTATTAGTTATTAATATATTATATATGAAGAAAGAGTAGAGTTCACTTTTGGTCCTTAATGTTTATCACTTCTAAAAAGTTTCGTCTCTCTAATTCATTTTATCATATTTATCGTGATGTTTGTCAATTCTTAACAGATATGATCAATTTAACATCCTTTAACTTGTCTGTTAAGTCCAATCAAACTAAAAACCCAGACCAACAATCTTCTCTAGCGAACTTAATCGATCGACACAATATATATGATTAGGGGTGAGCAACAAGTCCCAAATCCCGATACCGAACCGGTACCGTACCGGTACCGTACCAATCCCGGACCGATTTTAGTATTTTGGTACGGTAATCGGTTCTATGTTTTTCCTATAATCGGTATTCGGTAATATCGGTATCGGGTCCCGTATAATTACCGAAAATACCGGTACCATACCGAATACAAAAGACACGATTTTTTCAAAATTTTAAAAACAAATCTTACATCCATTCCAAAGTTAAAACGATTTATTACCATCTAATGAATAATAATACCAATCCTAAGCCTTCAAAAAGAATCAAATCAAATACATAATTTTTTAAATGACGATGATATTGCAATAGGTATAAGTTTCATCATATTTCTTTTTTATTAGTAACAATAAATAAATTATTTACTAACTTCGTTTGTTGGTTTTTATATAGAAATTGAAGAGGCCTTACACGATTATAATGGAAAAGAAAAAGGGAAGATGTCTACAGATCTTTAGGAGTTTATAAGTTGTTTTTGGAATCGACGAACTTCTTATTTACGTTGTTTAAGAATTCATAGGTTGTTTTTGGTTTTCTATGAATGTCTTTTGTTAATAACCTAGAGTGATTGTGATGTTTTATTTGAAGGTTGTAATTTGTAAACTATAAAATCGGGACTAATAGGGCAATAGTACCAAAATAACCGTTACCGATACCGATACCGCACCGGTACCGTACACTTCTAATTGGTCCGGTATTCGGTATTAAGTTTTCCTCATTTTCGGTATCGGGAATTTTCGGTACGGTACCGGTTCGGTACGGTACTAGTCCCATGCTCACCCCTATATATGATATATTGAATAATAGTAGGAAAACGTATTTTTATGTATATAATATTATATATGATATAGAGATTTGACGCCATAATTAACTGACGCCTTGAAAAGCGCCATGTTCTCGTCGTGGCTTTCAAGACTTGAGGTTTGGCCTTGCCATCACGCCACACCTCATGATACTTAAAACCTTGATTACATTATGAAAACTACACTTCAAGACACTATATGCAACAACACGATGTTAGACACTCAAGAATGTTTTAAAACACTTGAATTTATACAATTTTGTCATAATATACATTGGATTGCAAAAAGATAATTAGTAAGTACTAAGGCATTGTTTGGTAAAAAATAAGTTAACTTATAAGTTAGCTTATAAGTCACTTTATAAGTCACGTACATGTTTGGATGGACCATAAGTTATCTTATAAGCTAGTTTTTTGAAAAGTTACTCTTACTAACCTTTTGGTGATTTATGAGACTTTTATTTTTTATTCCAAATATACCTTTTCTATGTTTTATACCACTAATTTTCAAACATGTATTTTTTTGTCCTTTTACAGTCATAAGCTACCTTATCAGCTAGTTTTTACCAAACCTAACTTATTCATTAGCTACCTTATCAGTCATCAGAGTCATAAGCTAACTTATCAGCTAGTTTGCTAAACATAGCCTAAGTAGTAGGAATACCATCATTATTGACGGTTTAGGGGGATAAAAGAGAAAGGAATATTTGGAAAAGAAAATTTATATTGGCCCCACAACCTTCATTTTCTTAGCAACTTCCTTTGAGTAGCATATCTTTCTATATTAATTAATGGTGGCATCTCTCTCACTTCCAATCTCTCCCATATCTCTCTCTTTCTCTCTCATATCTCTATGTGTATCTTTGGCTTTATTTGGGTAATAAAGAATGTGGGATATGACGCATTTTTCTTCTTTGGGGGTGTGACTTCTATGTAAATTACCAAAACAAGCAAAAAGAATGAGGCGAGGTTCTCCTCACCGAATATAATTATTATCGTTAATCTATAATTAATTAATATCATTAATTAGCTTTTTTTTATTTATTTTCTTGGGTGGGGTTCATTGAATCATAATCATAGTTTTGGGAGTCGAGGATAATAGTAAATTTGATACCAAGACAAATATGATAAAATAAAATGTATATGACACTTAGTGTAGAGTTTGATAAAGTTTTAATAGTATTAATGAAATGATTAATTTAATTATGATGAGTTATTTGATGTATTTTTCTTAAACAAATAATCAATAGAAAAAAAAAACTAACAACTAATATTTTTAAAATACAGAAAGTTTTGACATATTTATTTATTGATTAAAAAACTCACGATCTTAAAATCAAAAATATGACATATCTTTTATATATATATATATATATATATATATATATAGAGAGAGAGAGAGAGAGAGAGGGGGGGGGGGGGGAGTTCAAATGTGAACTACTTTTTGGTTGTGAAGGAAGTTAAGTCTTATTTTCATGGTATATATTTTTAAGAGGTTGTTTACCAAATGTTTACATAGTAAACTCTAACCATGACAGGAGTCTTTACAATTACTTATTGGGTAAGATTCTTGATCCTTACCTAAGCTCTTATCTGATAAGATTTTTTGTTTTGCATAATATGACCTGATATACACTTACTCGGATAACGTTTAATAAACAACCTTTAGCTATAAATTTGTTCCACCTTGTTTTATACGACAGGAATGGTTGAACACGTGTGTTTCACTTAATTCATATCCATTCCTATAAACATGATGCCAAACAAAAAATAATGAACTATGTTAATTAGTTTTATCATAGTAGTGTACCAAACACATCTTACATAACATTACATATATGTTTATGTATGCCTAGCTACCTGCCTGCCTAAGTGCCTATGTATATTTTATTTTATATCTTTTAATACAAAGATTTTATCTATCATGTGGTCAGTGGCCAAACTCATTTTTACTAATGCTTTTGCTTCATATAATGTTTATTAAATTAATAATAGTTGATCTATACCTAAGTATGCTGTAACAGAGTCAACTTTATGCTAAATAGTTTAAAGTTTTAATATACCGTGAATTATACAAGTTTATATATAAATTATACAAGTTTATATATAAATTATATATGTTTAAATATGAACCTTTTCAGCCTATTTTTAACAGTTACGAAATTATCTCTCTCCTTTTTATAAAGCCATAACCATTGATTCGTCAAATTTGATCTTAGCCGTAAGAATAGGATCACTTATTTACTTTACATTTTTAACCCTTTACCAATGCTATATATATATAGAGGAAAGTTCAAATGTGAACCACTTTTTGGTTGTGAACGTGAGGACAGCCGAGAGCGCGACACGTGACGACTTTGAGTGTGGTCCCCCTCTTTAATTCAATGCCCTCCCATGAATCGCGCCTAGTCATCCGCCATGGATCTGACGTGGCGCCTAGTCATCCGCCACGTGTCACGTTCTCGGTTGTCCTCACGTTCACAACCAAAAAGTGGTTCACATTTGAACCCACCCCTATATATATATATATATATATATATATATATATATATATGTGCATACAAACCACACATATAGAGAGAGTGAGAGAACAAACTTCACTTTTGGTCCTTAACGTGTATCAATTTCAACAGTTTTCGTCCATCATCTTCGTTTTCTCATATTTGTAGTTGACGTTTGTTAGTTATTAATTGATTTTGTCCCTCAATCTAACGACCACTTAGTGTTTAATAATAATACAATTCATAATGGTTCAACTTTTCATAACAACATCCTTCTATAAAGTGCACATTTCTTGATCACAAACTTAAAGTTCCAATACTTATATTAGAACAGTTGTGGACATCTTAGCATGCCAATTTCATTAGTGATTATCGTCCAATATTGATCATACATTGTTGAGATGACTTTTTATTTCAACTTCTAATCACTATAAAAACTTTTTATTCCCATTCCATATATAAGGTATAACTGTACTAAAAGGTATATTACGTTTTCAACTCCACAACATGAGTTTTATGGATGATAATGGTAAGAACATATAGTATAGATACCAAAGAAAAAGAAATAAATGTAGGAATGGCCAGAAAATGACATACAATATTGCCTATAAGATGCGAATAATAAACATTCTATTGGCATGTACAACATGATTGAAATGTGGATAAAAAGGGTAATTCGCATTTTATCATGTCGGCACAAACACCGAATAATTTCACTTTACTCTCTTGTTAGTTGAGACTGTAACTCAAGCTATGTTTCAACTCTCATTTTCAACTTAAGTCGTCATCTTGCTTTTCATTAAAGTATAGGGTACTAATGTGTTATTCACATACCAAAGGAACTATGAAGAAAAAGATAGATTTCAAAATATACTACATGGATTTGTAAGGGTTGCTAACTTGCTATTCGCACCTCTTCCTCATTTACATAGGAGGGACATGAATAGATTCACTCGTGTAATTAATTGCCAATTAGCTTAAGTTTGAGGAGAGTTTTATAGTAAATACATAGTTTTACTTAACTTATTTGTTATTATATGAAATTAAAAATATTCATTTATTTATTATAAGAAATCAACAAAAGTAAGTAGGGTGGAAAAAGTTGATTGTTATTATCAATGTTCTAAATGAAGACGTTTGTTTGGCAACAAAATTAACCCTTAAGCCTTATGCGTCAATTAAAAGATATAATGTTTTTCAAGACATAATAAAGTTTTAAATACGTATACCATGTATATGATATTATCTCTATATATATTTTCTACTTAATGGGTCCATAATACTTAAAAAAATTAAACTGATTTTGACCAAGAAATCCATTTATATATTGACATCATGTAAAAGAGGTATGTGATTTTTTTTTCTTTTGGAGGGAGGGTGGAGAATTTTGTGTGTTTTAGAGCAACAAAAATTATATATAAAAAGCAATAGTACAATCTCATTGAAAAGGTATTGGATTAGATTAGGTTAAATGCTACAATGATAAAATTATCTTTACATGTATATATCTTAAAAAAAGGGTAAATAGCAGATCTTATTTCGTTAATTCCCTTTTACAAAAAATGATATTTATTAATTGAAGCAAAACTTAACCATAAGAGTTATAGCATAGTGTTTGATATATGTTTAGGGGATGTGATAAAATATCTCATATGTTCGGAATTTAATCTCACACGTCCACAACAATTGTGGTCGATTGTGAACAGTGTTGTGGCAGATTGGTTATCGTCCGAGGGTTCATAGCGTTCTAACCGAGTTCGACTCTTCTCGTGCGCATGTCTAGTGACATTTAAATGGAGTCATGTTTAACCCGAACACCTTTCCAAAATAAAAAATAAAAAAAATTGTGGTCCATAAGTTTATCTAAACTAAAGTCTTATAGCTATAATTTGTTATAATTTGTGGCCTACAGACACCCTTCCAAAAAATATCAGCAATTTAATTCTAATTTATATGTTGTAGCTTTATGATGTAAAGTACTATCTTAATGGCTATAGTGTTTGACTTCAAACATGTTATGGAAAATGAATTAACTATTTACCAAATAATTCAAAATTCATTTCAATTAAAATAAATAAATAAAAAAGAATCTATGAACATTTGACAATACATTTTCCAAATTTAGAAATAATAATGTCGGGAAAAAAATCCGTGTCTTGCAATAGTTGTAATAATTTATATTCTATGTTACAAAATAAATTCAAGAAAGATCATCACATTTAACATAATGCACAAGTCAATTAAAATGTAATATAAGATTTATATGACATTTTATTTACTATAATTTGAAACATATTTACTTTACTTACATAAATAAGGATTTAACACATGTTAGATAATAAAACATCCAAAATAATTCTTAATTGAAAAAAAAACTGGAAAATGAAAAACATATAAATCATAATTCATCTTATGAATATATTAATATGAACTTTTTTTTTCAGAAAAACCTAAAGTTTTTATAATATCCAAAATTAAATATTAAAACTTTTTTTACTACCAAATAAGGCGGTGTTTGTTTACTCTTAATAGTTCCATTAAGAGATAATCTCTGAATCGTTAAGAGGTAAATCTTGTTTGGCAAAAATATGGACTGTCTCTTAATGATTCCAAAACTCTTTGAATGATTTAGTATCTTGGACGTCTCTTAACTATTCAGAGTCCTGATTTCATGTTTTTTTAAAGGCAAAAGAGAACACCGGGTGAGCTTCGGCAAAGCCATCACCGCCACCAAGCGAACCCAAAGAACACCGGGGGAGCTTCGGTAAAGTCCTGATTTCATGTTTAACAATTATCAAACCACCATATTTTATTTTGCACCATATTATAAGATTCTCTTAATCATTTTGACCACTTAACCATCCAACATCAAACCATTCAGCAACTGTCAAACAGCCCCTAAGTGTTTATTTAAAAGGGAGAAAAAGAAGCACAAATTATTTAATGATAGGGTAACAAAATGATTTGTATTTTTAGCTTCTTTTGTTTTTTGAAAAACTCCTTTTTAAGAAAATTGCGATGATAAATATGCAAATAAAAAAATTATTAAAAACAAATTTTTGTTTACAAAATTTATAATAAATTGTTTGATAATTTATAAAATTATAATATTTTATTTTTAATTATATGAAATGCATAACTCGGTAATTTAACTTCTTTTTTATTTTTAAGAAGAAAAATAAGGGAAAAGGGCAAAAAAGGGAAAATTGGGGTTAGTTGAGGTGTTCAAATATGGTGTGATCCGTACAGAGAAAATAAACGGGAGAATCTGAAAAAAGAGAAACAACCAATCACAAGCCGAAAACACATTTGGAGTTATGATTTTCATACTCTAAAAGTCTTTCCTACCCTCAGTAGTTGGTCCCACCACCTTCTATTTCATTTCCCTTTTCCTATTTCTATTTTATTTGCCTTTTAAGTTTTAACTAATTACTTCTTATTTAATTTATTTTTTTGAACGGGTATGTTGTTGCAATGGAGTATCATCGTGTCACATGGCACTAAGTCATGATGATTTCAGTTCGAAATTTCTTCAAGGAAAATAATCACTTCCAGCCTAGCCATCCAGTTTCTATTTATAGGGCTTAAGACATCAGCTGAGATTCGAACTCGGCACCCGTTCAGGGAAAATCCCCCACAATGGACTCCATCAAGAATTGAACTTCTGACCTTATCATATGAGAACTATAATCCATGCATCAGACCAACTGAGTTGACCATCATTTGCTACTTATTTAATTTTATAAATGAATTGCGGATTTGATCCTTATGGTATATAAAAATTTGTAGTTAACGTCCTTATACTCGATTAATCATGGATTTGCTCCCGATGGTATTCATTTTCTCATGACTAGAGTTCCTTTTATCACTCTATCTCTAACTAGTTTTAAGTCACTTTTAATGGGATTGTTTTGTCTTTTGATTAAATGTTCATCTTTCATCTTATTGAAACATGAACAATAAAGAACATCCCCACTTTTGAAGAAAATTTCGGTCCAGAAACCCAAATCGAAAACGTGAATCAAATTCTAAATCAAAACCAAAGTCATAATCATTAATCAAACCACAAATCCAAAATCTTAATGAATCACTAAATCAAATCCTACAATAAAAGATAAGGAAATCCTAACCTTATCAACAAGAACACAAACATCGATGCACGAATTACAACCTGATCAAGTATTGGTGATGGACTAATAAACCCATCACATTATCCTGTTCGATGGAATAAACAACACTATGGAAAGAATAGTAATAACACCTTCAAATTTAGAAAGAATCACTAAATTAAAAAATTATAATATATCAAATAAGGATAAACCCCTTTCTAGAAATCTACACTTGAATTTCCTTGAATTAAAATCTAAATTTAACATCAAATATAAACAAACCAAGTCTTACATCAAAACCAAGTCTAGGTCAGGTTCTACTAAAACCCAATAACAATTGTTATCAGCAAAGACAACAGATGTCATCAACTAGCCAGGTCATTTGTGTGACTCTAACTAGCACTAACTTCATAACGGTATTGCTAAGTACCTTCGCTAGAACATTCTATAATTGTTATGGTATGTTCTTCATGCCTCTTAATGAAGAATGAAGATTTAACGTATTTATCTAATCAGAATAAAATAAATGAAAAAGATATAAATATTCCTAAATTAACAGGGTTATTGTTAATAAAATTAAGAAAATAGATCTTAGTCATTGAAAAATGTAAATTATTAGTATCAAATCCATAATTTTTGGAATATAAAAATGTTAGTCATAATTTTTGTTAAATCTCATGGACTAAACCCAAAATTCACTCTAATTTTATTTTTTCCCAAAGTTGAATATTTCCTTATTTTTTAAAAATCATAAATAAGATTATCACTTACAAGAATTTAGTATCAATTATTTTTGGATGACGTTATTCGAACACCACTACATGATTAACTGGTTTGAAAACATTTCTAAAGTTATATATTTTTTTTAATTTAATCCGTACGAAATTTCTTTTGGATTTATTGTCAAACTTGTTCGATCAGGTGAGTTGGCTTTTGTCTTTGAACATTGATTGTAATATTTCAAGAAATATTGTGCATCATACATTAATTATTAATTAACTATGTAAGGTGTTATTTAATTGATTTTTTATGAATCTTATACGAATAAAGTTATTGGTGTGATTTAATATCTCTAGATAGAGTTAAAAAGTTTTTTATTTAAAGAGTTTTCTTATATATAGAAAGTCTTGTGTTTCAATTGAGATGAGAAGATATTTGTTTTTCTAGCATAAAGTATGTTTACTATAGAAAGTTGCTACATAATTATTTGTCATATCATTAAGTCACTGCTAAAACAATAAGGTAAAACTGGACCGTATAAATTTCATTAAGCTCGTTAAGTGTCTGTTAGACAAACCCTAGCTTAGCATATAACTAATAATATCTATCTAGTATAAATATTTTTTTGTGTTGCTTCTTTGTATTTATTTCATTCATATTGCTCAGTTTTATTTATTTATTTGGGTCAACTAGGATATTATTAGTTCACGAAATACAAATTTGCTTGATCCTATAACATGCTTAGACAAAGAGCAATACAGAAATCTTGAAAATCTAAATAATGGGTGAATTTATAATTTGTATATTAAAAAGGAGAAACACAAACATTATATATATAAATATAACATTTATTAGGAAGGATTTCACTATAGATGAATAGTGAACTTAACAAAGTTACGACTTTAGTCCTTGAGTTTGATGTTTACGTTTTTTATCTTGATCTTTAAAAACTGTTTTTTTTCATCCGTGCACAAATTACATAATTCACATTTTATTATTTTTAACTTTATTTATTTACTTTATTAAGATATTTTCTTTTAATGGTTAATTATTAACTATTATAACTTTAATCCAAAAAATAATAAAATAATTTTATTAAACTATTAATAAATACATGAAATTTTTTTTTAAGTTTAAGGTAAAATCTTTTAAATATTTATTTATTTATTTATTAAATGTTTTTATTTATTTTAATTACCATTGGCATATAAATCCCCCTCCCCATACACAAACATTATGTACGTATTATTTACATGCTAACAACCACATGAAATAGACATGTAAATAGTTAAATACCCAAGACAGTGCATGAAGTCGTTATACTAACCTTTCGTATGACAACATACGTACAAACTTTATGTTTCATATAAATGATAAATTCTATCACAGTTTTATAACTCGGAGCGAAGCCCGGCTCTTAATAAGTGTAACATAATTACGACTTTAGTCCCTGTAGTTTGATATTTATAACTTTTTCGTCCTTGATCTTTAAAAACTTTTTTTCATCCTTGTGGTTTTATTTTCATTCCATTTTCATTCATCCATTCAACTTTGTTGAATCAAATGGTTAACTCATCCAAAAAATATTTGATTAAATTACATATTTGGACTTTGGTCTTTATAATATACCATATTTATATTTTTTTTATTCTCCAGATTTAGGTTAAAATCTCTTAAAATAATATTTTTTTATTGATTTATTAAAAAATTATTTATTTTAAATAACCATTGACATATAACCCCTAAGCATTGGCTTATAACCCCCCCCCCCCCCCTCCACACACACATTATCTACATATTATCTACATGCTAACAGCCATATAAAATAGACATTAGATGCACCATATACCTCTTTTGGATTGCAAGCATATAGTTAAATACCCAACACAGTGTATGAAGTCTATCATACTAACCTTTCGTATGACAATATACATACAAAGTTTATGTTTCATATAAATGATAAAATTTATCACAGTTTATAACCCGATACAAAGGTCGGGCTCTTAATAACTAGTTTTATAATACAAAATATAAGATCTTTTACAGTAACTAAAATATGTTTTCTTTTTTACTATTAGTCAAAAGAATCAAATTTTAGAAACTTGTTTTTTCCAATCCTATGTGAGTTAAGGAGGGAACTAAGCTTACCTTCTAAGGGATTGGAATCTATCAAACAGTTTTAGAACCATAAGTCAAATCTCATCGTGTATGATGAGTCCTCGAAAGGGTGTTTATGACAGTTTAAGCAAATCCTAAATTGACAATTGCAAGGAGGCAGATTCGTGCATGTGTCATGAGAAAGTCATTTATTTAAGTAGGAGAGTTTGTAATAATTTATCCCACATTGATACAAGTGGGATTTATGAGCTCTTTACAAGCCTAAATGTGTGGACTATCAATAAGTTTCACTCATTTTTAAGGTCATTTAGAAGTTATTTGGCTCTTCTATAGCTTTGGGTTTTGGGCCAATACAAATGGCACTAGAGTCAATAATTAGATTGGTCACTGGTGTACTAGAGACTGGATACCTTATCTATTGTACATATTGAACATGTTCTAAGTCGTGAGTCCAAGATGTTTATTGTAGTCGTTTTACAAATAAATTAAATATCCCCAAAAGATTTACAGTTGGGCATTGTTATTAAATATCTCCAAAAGATTTACAGTTGGGCATCGTAATTTGCACTTTTATACATGTTTAAAAAATTATATGTAAACCCCAATGGGGCAGCCTACCGGTTAAAGCTTGGTGTTGGGAAAAAACCCACCCAAGTTCGAATCCGGGGGTGAGCAACCAGGGGCCACTGAGTGTTAATCCCAGGGGAACATGCTTTAGCTCTCGGTAAAATTTGCCAAGGATGTAGTCTGGCCAAAGTCCAGGTGAACCTTCCCAAAAAAAAAAAAAAAAAAAAAAAAAAAAAAAACTATATGTAATAATTTTGTAATTATTTTTTTCTTGTGAAGTATTGGTGGTAGTTTGAAGAAAAATCGAAATGTGGTGGCGACATCCGTTCTCTTCTTACTCCTTTTTTGGAATGGCCATGGAAGGTATTAGGAGATCTCATGGATCCTCTACGAAACGAACATGTTTGGACGCAATTTATTATTCTAAACAACACCCACTAATAATTAAAAATAATTTTATTAATACTTTGAAAATAAAAATCGCAGAGTAAATTATGAATTTGGTCTATATGGTTTGATTAAAATTATAAATTGGTTCTTAAACACTATTTATCGTAGGAAACACCTCAACAGATAATGACTACGTTTTGAGAGAGAGAGAAAGAGATGATTTAATTAGGATTGTCTTTTGTAAGTAGAAAACATATAATGAGAAAAATAGGGGAGACAATTCGTATCGGGTTCGGGTCGTTCGCGTTTTGTGTCAACCCATTTATCTTCATGTGGGGTTGGAGTCATGTCATTTTTTCTCGTGTCGTATTTCGTGTCGACTCATTTACGGCCAAATGTGTTTACCATATATTTTTTCGGTTTTCAAATTTATAGCTTATCAAACAAACGACAATAAACCATGAACAAAAAAGGTAAATTTTACTTATAGTTATGAATTCGTACACTCCCAGTAAATAATTATGAATTTCTTCCAATTGTCGACCAAACGGCGAAAGCGAGAACGAACCGACGACAACGAGAGTTGAGACCAGAGATGAGAAAAAAGAAAAAGATAATTAATAACAACAAAGACGATGTTATACATTGATAAATAAGAATGAAAGTGAAGGGAGTCAAAAATTTAGTAGGTTTAAATTTTGAAGATAGATGTAACCCCAATCCTGTTTTAAAAACCTTTTATAATGTTACCTTTTTTGGGTCATTCGGGTTGCTATCGGTTCGTGCCACTTTCTTTTGTATCGGATTCGTGTCAACCTGCTTAATTCAAGTTCATGTCAAATTTTTTGTATCGGGTTGTTATGTCGTGTTAAAATTGTTGACCCTAGAAAAAATAGAAGTGAGGAAAGTGTTAAAATAGATAAAAGGGGCAAAATGATCAATTTTAACTCTTATTTAACATAGTTGTGGACGGAGGTTAGAGTAAGGAATCAAACATAGAATAAAATGCAAATATTTAGAGGTTTATGTAATAAGTGAAATTCAAGAACCAAATTCATGATTCTCAAAACCATAAGGACCAAATTTGTTATTCTCTCAGAATAAAATAATAAAATATAAAAATATTCTCTCATGGTGTGGCTTGGGACACCCATCTTAAATGTTCCCTTTAATTGTACAACCCCACTCATGCATTCCTTTTATGGCAACTTATTTGGGTGGAATTATGTCATGGGATTACAAATATTTAATTTTAACCAATTGGTATGATTTAAGAACCTTTGAGATCTGATTTGGCATTATTGAGAATTTATATGCCATATAATTAATTATGCAACCAATTTATTATATATATTATAAACTAAGATCAATGTATCACTATAACAAATACTTTGTGATGATTTAGACTAAAAAAGAATATATAAAATTACAACTGTGCTTATTTTAGACCAATAAACTACATTATGTATGTGTCCAATAACAATATCAAATATATTTTATCTTGAAAGCTATATATAATATGTATTTAATTCAGTTATAATAATGTATCCAGTTGTAACAATATATACAGAAGTGTTATCAAAATAGACGAAAGTTCGGTGCGAACTCCAATTTTATTGCGAACGTGAGGATGGCTGAGAGCGCATTAAGTGGCATATTCACTCTAAATAATATGTATTATTTAAAGTGAAAAACACAACATTAAATGTCATTCATGAAAAAATAGTAAAGTTTTACCTTTACAAACTTTATAGTGTCATTATGTGTCTCTTCCAAAAAAAACTTTATAGTGTCATTCATAAAACTTGATAGTGTCATTCATAAAACTTTGCTTAGTGAGATGAAAAGAGAATATCATGAAAAGTTTTACCTTTTCATTTTTTTGTAATCTCATATAGCAACTCTATTCCTCAACCACAAATCAAGTTTCGCAAACCATTTTTTCATTGTAAATCCATAAGATGAAAAGAGAATATCGTGTTGACGGTTGTCTATTTTCATCATGAATAATGAATGTGAACTTTATGATGAAATATAATTCAATCCAACATATCGTTCATAGGTATATAATAAATGTATCGAATCGATTCTTTTTTATGAACAGATTTGATCACAACTACAAATCTGGAATTCAAAGGACTTAAATAGGAAACGATACTTTTAATCATAGAACTCTAATAAAATACGATCAACCAGCATTTATCTAATTTGAAAAAGAGTTGGAATAGATGGTTCGTGCTCTTTTTTCTCAAACCATGGGATCCATGGATCGTGATCTTGTTGCATATGGTTATAAGTAGTACATTAGGCTGGAACATGAATTATACACCGCTCATGACCAATAAAACACTATTGATGATCCACGATAAAAGTGATACACCATTCATATAAACAACCGTGAATGTATGGTGCACTGGCATACTCTTCTTTGCCCTTCATCACAAAAAGGATCAGGTTTTCAACTAAACATGTCCATGTATATATAAGGGCCTAGTCAAATAAAACTTGGTAGTTTGTGATAAGTGTGATATACAATGTGAACCAATCATTTTAATTAGACTAACTATTTTTACCTATTTAATAGGGTCTCTAACACTTCTTTTAGGATTATCTTAATACTTTTTTCTTTTTCTATAACATTTGATTAATAAAATATATGGATAAGATTGGATCTTATAGTCCCAAACTAACTAGTTCTCCCTTGAATGACCACCTACATACATATAGGCGCGAAAGATCGTGTGAGAATTATAGTTAACTACAAGAAGTGGATCTAAATCGTTAATCTCTCTTAATCTCATGTCCTCCCATGAATTGTGTTTTAAAAGAGAATTGGATACATCACGCCATAATGTGCATCCAACAGTTGATAATCATTTATCACGCTTCTAAGTTCTTATCGTAATTTCAACTTCTTGCCAGAACCGAACCATATATATAAACACACACACACACATACAGAGAGGAAAAGAAAAAAAACATGTAACTGTTATAAACCTAATATTATAACATAATTGCGATATTTATAAAACCAAATATTCATTATGTAGATGCGTTAAAATTTGTTTGTATGGTTTGTATTTGACGTATATAAAATTGATTACGACATCAGATAGAACAAAAAAAAATTACGACAATAGATACACCTATAACACAACACGTGGCATATGGATGAGAAATATGGACGTGTTATTCATCATGAATGTTATAGATATTCATCGGGAACATGTAATTCATGATTAATAAGACTTCCATATTCACCATGATTGTATTATTCATGATGAATATTCATCTTAAAAAGAGACATGAGACGCTCTATAGATATTTCATTTGCTCTTAATCAGTTTTATTTTCCTATGGACTTTTTTTTCCTCATTGTTCCCTCCCCACTCTTTATAATATATATAAACTAGATCAAATATAGTTTTATTGGAAACACACATAAAGTTGTAAGTTTCAACTATTTCCACTTTTTATTATAAAATAATAAAATACCTTTAATACAGCTGTAATCACGTATAAAAGACTATTATCAAAGCAAACAAGATAAATTTGCTTTAATTGATTGAGATTTCGTCAAACAACTCATAGACTCTGAGTTGAATCAAAAGCACTTGGATAGAGTCAGGTAAATTGTAGTAGAGAGTAGTAAAAAAACGTATATTTAACCTATCAGATATAGATTTTCAGATACAAACAAGATAATGTAAAATTTTAAAAGAGAAAAAAGGGAAAGAGGGATTTAAGGGGGACCATTAGGCGTGCTTTGCAAATTATTCCATAAATAATTAGGATTAGATCTTGTAATTTGATTAAGATGTGGTCCTTGGATCATTGAATAGAGTGGAAATTTTGAAGTCAGTTTCTTGATTTTTTAAACATATTTTTTATTTTATTCACCCAATTTTTTCTAGATATTCGATTCTAGAAAAACCCTCCAATAATGTAATTTTCATGTTTCCCTTTATTTCCTAATATTTAGTTTGTATCCAAAAGAAAACCCATTCATAATATAGGGAAAAAGAACTAAAATCAACAATGGATTCAAAGTACCATAAAATTGGGGATAGTCCGATGTCTCGAGCAGTTAGTCCATCGAGGAGCGTATAGTTCAGCTAACAAAAGGCGGAATGACTACATTTAAAGACTTAACCGTTTCAAATATTAATTTTGCAGGAAACGAGCTTGAACCCTTTCGCTGCTAAGACTTGTGAGGATGTAGTTCCTAAGAGACATGCTCCATGTGAAGCCCGTCGAGGTTGTGAACAATCAATCTTTTGCTCAAATTAGTGATGCAGTTATGTCTTTTACGACTAAAAATTGATAACTTGTTGTTCTCAATAGGACTTTTGTCTGGGATCAATGATGGACATTGAAATGCAATGCATTAAAATAAAATGACAATCGTTTAACTATACAGTTCTGATGGGATCTAGTGAATTAGCACCAACATGACGCACCATTATATAACAATCATTTTCGGGTCGATATCATGAATGCTTATTAATAAACAAAATCAATATTCAATTTCACATTTGTTTTTTCTGTTTATTTGAGGACATGGATCAACTAGCTTTTGGCCCAGTTACTAAATACTACAGCAGGCCTAGGGCCAAAAATTGGGCTTCAATGGCCTGCTCACAATACTTATTAAAGTAAATTATGGATTTGTCCCTGTGGTCGGATTTTACGGATTTCGTTCTTAGGCTTCACTAATGGATTTAGTCTTTGTGGTATGCTTTTTCTTTTGGATTTAGTCCTCGGCCTAACAACTATTCAATAAATCCGTGCATACAATAAGGACCAAATCTAACAGATGTATACCACAGGGACCAAATCCAACAAACATCACATATCATAGGAACCAAATCCAACAAGAAATGCATATCATTGAGACCAAATCCATAACTAATGAAGCCTAGGGACGAAATCCGTAAAAACCACCAAACTACAGAGACCAAATTAGTAATTTACTCTACTTATTACATAAATGCATCTCAACCATCATCAATAATTTATGGTTGATAACTTGAATGATATTTAGCTAAAATAACAAAATTAATAACAAATATGTAAAAGTATGTGATTAATAAGTAACATTTTTACGTAAATTACATAATTGCCCATTTATAAAAGGGCAAAAGCTCCTGAGAAAAACCTTCCATCACACAATCTCCTCTAAGAAACCAGCTGCTGCATTTGGATCCAAGTCTTTATGCATAAAATGAGGAGAAAAAAGTCCTATGAGCAACGGGTTTCTTCTTAAGCAAGTTACGAAATCGCCCTTGCTGATCCGACCATCGTCATCCCCATCAAACAGATTGAACAGTCCACGTAACTGAACATCATGGTTTTCACTTAGTGACCTTGTTACGAGCATAAGTTCACTTTTGAAAAGATTAGGGGCAACGACTCACCTCATTTGTGCTCAAACTTCCGATGGCGGGCGTTAATGAAGCACCAAGCTGTGGCAAATTCGAGAAACCAAAGTTACATTTCACAACCATGAGCCATCTTATTTTTTGAGCTTATTAAAGAACTACGTTTGATTAGCCATAGGCTAGCTTATAGAAGTAGTGTTTCAATAAGCTTCAGGGGCTTCTTTCCATTTTTGCCCCTTGTATTCTTTTTCTATTTATGACTTAACATGTCCTTTTAGGTCATTTTACATTATCATCCAACTTATCAGCCGGTTTTTTTACCAAATATGACTAGCTGATCAGCTAGTTTGATGATACAAACTACAAAGACGAAAAGAAATTTGGGGGAAAAATATTACTTCTTGCTCGGAAATGTAATGATCTTGATCCATGTCGGTTTCAATAAAGGCTGCTTCACAAGCTTGCCTGAATAATGGCTGCTTGAGTATATGAGCTGATGCTACCAAAAACTGCATGATTTAAAACCTATAAGCCTCAAAAGATCGATGAATCTTGGTGTAAATTACAAAAATACCCATTAACAGTACAAGGATTAGCACACAAAGGTACCTCTCTAAAGGTAATTTTCCTGTTCTTGCCCACATCAATGAATTCAAAAATCTGTGAAATGAGAGAATGAATGATATTAATAAGCTATGTACGACGATAGAAATGCAAGGACCCTATGCACTTCACGAGAAGGCCCTCCAATCTTGGGAATCAAGATCAATCTTATCAGCAAATTCATGATTATGAGAATGGCAAATTAAGTAATTTTAGCTCAGAATCATGCTAAATAAAGAAATGTGGTAGTTAATTGAAAGGAATTCTTCTAACTGACCTTTTCGGAGAGACCACAAGGCTTTAATCTTAAAACCCTCAAGAAATCTTGAATTTTGACGTTTCCACTGCAAACAAGATAGTCGTTAAAGAAAACCCATTGAAATCCCTTAACTACCCCTTTTCCATTACGAATCTAGAAATAGAAATTGTTTAAAGTTTCTCCAGTATAGCAGCATTTATTAGGGGAGTTCATCAAGTTGGAATTGAACTGAACGGAACCATATCAGAACTTAAAGTATATAATAATATTGTTCAAGGTAAATGATTGTTCGTGTAGGGCATTATATCTTGAACAAGTTCACTGATAACAGTTCATGCAAAAGATCGATAATATAATAATTATTGATGCATTTAACATGGTTTGGGTCCATAAAATTCTCTAACTTTGTCGATATTAAATGTATTATACAGATAGCTATGGTGTTTTAGGAAGAAAAAAAACCATCACATCTGTAGTTCCGTTGAAAACTAACCATCGTAGTAAAACTCAATGGTTATTTTGCAGCTAAAAACTCATTCACTTAAAGATTAGAGAATGTGTAACTGTGAGTCCCCAACGTGAGAGATGTTGACCGCCTCTTACTGGGTAAGAGGTGCTTACTCGGTTAACACTTACCCAATTTTGTGTTCCTAAATGCCACCAACATGCAAAAAAGCACAAAAGAATACAAATACAGAAAAGATATAATGATAACATACCTGGGATCCGGATTCATGGAAAGAAATCTATCCAAGAAGTCCAAAGCATCCGAAGAGCTCAAATGGAATGACTGAACACACACAAAACACCAAATTTTCATCTCAATTAAGCAACAACCATATGAAGATCAATATCGTAAACATTTTGAAGAGAATAAGAGGCTCTTGTGCTTTGTGAGGATTAGGGATGGAATCAATGTATGCAACCTTCCCTTTGCAGTTTGCAAAAGGGCTATCTTTGTGTATTGAACACATGAATTTCCATGCGTATTCGGGTGTGCTTGGATTGGCGAGAATTAGAAAGAATTGTGGAAGATTTCTAAGTTTTAATTTGACATGGGTAGTTTAGTAATTTACATATCTTGTCCTATCTCCCTGATCTTTGTTCCACCTTATTTTGGTGGGACAAAAAATAACTGCATTTGTGTCCCACTTAGCAATTCAAGACAAAATAAAAATTGAAGATATGAACTCACTTGTTGAATATTTGCCATTTCAACCACAAAGAGCGATGGATTTTCCTGTAAGAAGGATAGAAAATTCATGTTAATCTATTGGGCACTTATAAATCTCATTCTTATTTATAAAGGTTCGTTTTTTTTATACTATTCAATTATTTTAGTTTCATAAGAGCAAATAAGAACCGGCCTATACGAGTGAAGCCAACATTTGAGCTTATATGTGCACATAGAAACTACAGGCCGACTCGAGCTTGAGTGTTCAGATCTCAGCAAGCCACAAGCCAAGCCGAGCCTACCATTTTTTTCACAAAAAGCTTCAAACCAAGCAAACCTAAACTCGGCTTAAATGCACCACTAATAATTTTGTATTGGAAGTAGATATACCTGTCCAGAATCAGCCGCCTTTGAAAGAAGCATGTAATCGACAAAGGAATGTGATGTTTGTACAACATTGAGAGCACGGGCCATGGCTCTACCCGTCTGCATACAAAATAAATTTTAAAAAGGACCCAGAAGCTCAAATTTGATAACAAGTATTTCTTAGGGATTTATAAGTGTGTGCTTATAATGGAAGAGGTAAACTCACTTTCTGGGCGAAACGAGCAGCACTTTCTTTATGATGTTCCGAGGGTGAAACAACAGGAAGATATTCAACCTGATAAGTATTTTAAATTGTTATTCAACTTTTCTAAATACAGTATACAAGCTACGGACTCTTCTAACATGGCATAGAAAATCATGTAACAATCCAAAATAACACCTATTAAACAACCAAAAAAGCATTACTAATCATAAAAAAAAAAGCATAAATACTAAGGGGCAGTTTGCTTTTTAACAGATACCCCTTAAAATCTCTTAGGACTGAAAATTTTAAGACTGTTTTATTTTTAAGAAAAGGTATGAAAACCTCTTACCGTCCACTGAGATTTTAGTAGGTGCACCATCCACCTCTTATTTTTTAGACGTGAAATCAGACTTCAGACCTCCTAAAAAACAAACGACGCCTAAATAGGTTTCTAAGACCAATAGTTGTTGGATGATAAGCTAGCCGATAAACTAGCCATGTTTGGTAAAAACCAGGGTTCTAAAAGGCATGCCATGGCGTGTATGGCTTAAGACGCGTCTTTGCTGTTACGATAAGGCCTGTAGTGTGCAACTTTTCAACGTGTGACTTTTTAGAGAAAAAAAAAATTTGTTCGCACTATTTTAGCTTTTGTATTTTTACACTTTTCACTTTAGATTTTACACTTTTGTAGATTTACCAAATAGCATTCAAAGTTCCATGAATTCACACATGTCATGGCCTCACATTATAACGAAGTTGTAAAGTTCCCCTTCTGAGTTCTATTTTGAATGTTTAATCAAAAACTAATACAGATATATGATATTGCTTCTTCTAATATGAATGTACATTTTTTGATATCATTATCACATTGAATAATAGGGTTGGGTTCCGGTGAGAAGTGGTTATCAACCGTTGGAGGTGCATGGATGCACATAAGGATTGGATGCACCAAGATAAGATGTATCGAGATGCACCAGATGAATTCCCTTCTAAGATGCAATTCATGGGAGGGCATGAGATCAAAAGAGATCAATGGTTTAGCTCCACTTCTAGATACCTCTTAAAACCTCTTTAAGTCTGAAATTTTCCTAAAACCTCTTTAACTCAATTTCTCACACTATCCTTCACCTTGAATAATATATAGAAAACATGTAGCTATGTATGTGTGTGTATTATTCTATATATGACATACAAATTTGTCGCCTTATGTCATGCCTTGAAAAGGCCATGTCCTTGCTATGGCATGTAAGGCTTTGAGGCTTGACCTCGCCGCCACACCACGCCTTACGCCATTTTAAAACATAGATAAAATTAGCTAATAAGTTAGATGACGATGTAAAATGACCTAAGAGGACATGCTAAAAATCAATAATAAAGATATAAGGCCATAAGGGACATACTTAATGAAACTAGGGATGACAAAAAAGAACCCGCATCCAACTGAACCCAATACCCGACCCCGGTTTGACCAGAGAATCCCTGAGTTGACTGACGATGGGGATCAAGAATCCCCAAAGTTAGAAACCGGGGATGGGTCGGGGCTCTTCATCGAAGACCCCGAATTATTAATTATGCATTTCTGTGTACATATACACACTTAGGATATATATGTACTATATATAATCAATCTTCCATGATGAAAACTTGTAAAAGTTTACATTATTGATTTGGAAGTTCATGGAAAACTTTTGTTGATATAACGATGTGATATGTAGAACTTCAATTACGAAGTATTGTGATTGATATTTTGTGTTACTACATTTTTTACGTTACCCTTATACAAATGCAACAACTAAAATTTTAGTTAATTAATATTTTAGCATCGTATATCGCTTACACATATAATTGGCATTTACATACATAATATATAAAAAAACATTACGTAAAAAATTAATTGTCACGAAACATGGCCCTAAGAAAACATACCTCCATGTAATTATGAAATTGTGTGAACATTCTAAACATGAGCGTCACCAATGGAATATGACCCCTACAAGCAGCACCCGTTAAAGATGAGAAAATGTTCACAAAAAATTGAACAGAATTTTCGATTAACTAATTGATGGTCTTACCATGATTGATCAAAATGTACATGGGGATAGCGAACCACCACTGGCTGGATCGGGTAGCCAGGTATAAATGCACCAAGTTGGAATGAAATAAGCAGCCTTCCATTGGTTGTCGTTCCCTCGGGAAATAAAAGTAGTCGAGGAAATCTGTTGCTAGAGGCCTTTCTCTGTATTCAAATCCTTAAAAGCACATTTCTGTATCAAATTGCTTATATATATCCAACACAAGAATTTTATGTTTTTCAAAGAAAAAATACGTGATTTTACAATAATACCCCTTAAATGAGTACGTTGCACATGTAATAGGGGAATCTTATGACCCAAGTGATATCAGTCCTATAAAAATGACAAATATAGACAAGTGAGTAACGAGGGGCTCTTTACCTTTATCTCGTTTACGCATTCTTCCGTGATTGATGTGAAAACCTATTCACATATATCACCTATATATAAAAAAAGGTGAAGAACAATTTGCATAAAATTCAAGATTTGAACAAAGGTACAACAACATCATGCAAAAAAGAATCTAGGTAAATTTAGTTTACCTGCATGGCTCTAATAATGG